>JAQOOD010000003.1:35014470-35059892 GCA_029633175.1 Citrus glauca
TACTTGAAAATTTCAATGAAAGTGAAGTATTCGTTTGCTTTTCGTTATTTTATTTTTTCTTTTGGACAAGAATATTCTCTCTCTCAGTCTCTTTTAATGAAATAAGTGTTAGTAATATGTCCGAAAGGCCAATCAAATAGTGTTTGTTTATTTAGGGAATGATTGTATTTTAATAGCATTTTGATATTTATAAAATGGCAAAGTTATCAATATTCATAAATTAATTTAATGAATATAGTCCAAGAAGTAAAATAGTTAAGGAACACATTCTCGAGTTTGTCGAGAATATGAAACGTGCATCCTTTGTACTATGCTTCTAAAATAGTTCCTAGTAGTGGATTTATGATTGGACATTATAAATTCATATAAACACTAGTATGTGTTATGGCTCCTTATGGTATGTGATACTAAAATGGATGGTGAGTTTCATATCATTGACATGAGATGTTAAGTCAAACACATAGGTACTTGTTAAGAGAACGAGTTTACTGAACTTGACCAAATATAGTAAGTCATATGGTTTTGAATGTTAATGGATTATTATACATTATAATAGACACTATGTTTGGTAATAGTCTTTAGACCTGAGGCATAACAGATGTCTTATACATAGACATCTCTGATATGTGAAAGCATAATGATTTATTCCTAATCAAAGAAGAGATCTAGCAATAGCTGTCGTGGTTGGCTATGTATGAAGACAAGTGTATGGCCAATATGAAATTCATCACTTTGTAATATACAAAATGGATGTCCCTATGAGATAATATGAATTGGCATGAGAAATCCTTGGCCAAGGTAAAATATATTTGAAGGAGTTCAAATTATATTTTCATGCCAAGTTCATTTAGATTTATTTTTGAGATAAAGCATAACTGCTTAACATAATAAACCAAAAGCCGTGTTTTTCTCTGGACATGGATGATAAAGAGACCACGACATAGAGATACAATGGAATAGGTTCTATAGATCTAACAATTCTTGTTATTTGGATAGTTGTGATATACTGCTAGGTGTCACTCATGACTTGTAGAAACCTTAAGATTAATATTAGTAAAGCGTATTAGCAATGCATCTTAATGTCATTAGAAAAGTTCTAATTGATGACTAAAGAGTTTAGCATCATTTAATGAATAAAGAGTTATCATTAAAATAGTTCTACTATCTTATAACTAAGAACCTAAAAGGTCACACACCAAATAGAAATGAAAAAAGGGAGTTACTAGAAAATGAGAAGTTAAATTTTCTAATTTTAGGAAAATCAATATTTATATTATAATTCATTGAGAATGAATATATATATATATATATATAAATATATCTTAAATATGATTTAAGATAGAAATTTAGATGTTCCATAAATAGTTTAAGGAACAAAATAAATTTCATAAATCCTCAATTAAACATTATGTAATATCGAGCACATAAAATGACCATTTTGGACATGTTCCGGTTCATATATGATTATGGACTTCTGGACCAATTTTGGGTTTAGAATTTTGGGCTTTTATTGGATCTAATATGGATTAAGAGAAAACATTAGAACATGTCACAAAAGAAGCCCACATTTAACCATTTGATTTGATCAAAATGGGATTAATTAATTAATTTAGCTATTTATTTATTTGATAAAATAATTTATTGAAGTGATAAGATCACTTTCAATAAATAATGGCTAAGTGGGTGGGTCTAGCACATGATAATGTTTGGTGCCATTATTGGAGATGAGGGTGGCTTTATTTAGTGGAATGAATCATCATGAACTAGCATTCATGTTTCTTCATTATCTCTATCATTTCTAAACGAAATTTCGAGATTCCAAATCCTATGAACTCCTAGAAAATTTCTAAGTGTGGAATGAGTAGAGGCATCACAATTGGGGTGTTTAAAGGATCTCAGATCGTGGCAAAACAGAAGCTGTTCGTGCAGAGCTCTATTTTCTGGACAGTGTTTGTAGCTTGCTGTTTTCAGTCATTTTCTTCTACTTCGAGAAGTCATTTTTGAGACTACAAGTGAGGTAATTAAACTTCAATCTTTCCTCTTGATTTTCGTTTTTGAATGAAGTCGATCCGATGTTTTTAGAGCTTCCGCCATCTGTTTTAATTTTACTGCACAAAAGTTGCGTTATTAGGAACCTCATGGACAAATGTTGTCCTCCAATAAGTGGTCAATATTGAATTTTAAATTTTAATGTTAACAATTAAGCCAGCATGTTTCACTTTATTTATAATTAAGCTGCCTTTTTTTTTACTAAATTCGGAATACTAAAAAAGACTAGGTGAGAAAATAAACTAAGTAAGGATTATAATCCATTTTTAAAACATGTTATAAATGCACACATTCTATAATATTATTGACTTATTGTGTAACTGACATAATACCTCCGATATATTTTAGAATTCCTCTTATTTGATAATAGGATGTCATTTGAAATGTTTGATCTATTAAATTACTTCGAATCCATTGCTATAAAAAACTATTGAATACATTTTCCAAGAGGTTGGCACTTCAGATTTTTTTAAGTCGACAAAATAAAAGAATAAATATGAGACATGTTAGAATCATGCAATATGTCATTTCAATTTATGCAAATTAAAAAAAGTTTTTATCCCTAGTAATATGATTTTTTTAGAGTTTCCAAGCTTCCATACTTTTATCTTTGAAAAAGTTATAATCATAATTTAATTTGTCATTTAGTCTAACTTGCACTATCGAAAACTTCCGGGTGGGATTTTACAACCTAAAATCTTGGACACACAGTAACTCTTCACTCCACTATAAATGCATTGTTTCTGAGGAAAACAGATAAGGAAATTCAAGAAAATATGGCTAATGAAGCGAGAGACGAAAACTTTGCATATGCCTTTGAAGTGACAACGGGTTCAGTGCTCCACATGACCATGAAAGCAGTAATTAATCTGGGACTTTTTGAGATCATAGCCAAAGCTGGTCCTGGAGCAAAGCTCTCAGCTTCAGAGATTGCCGCTCAGTTGCCCGCCGCGAAGAACAAAGACGCAACCACGATGCTGGACCGGATACTCGGGCTTCTGGCTAGCTATGGCATTGTTGAATGCTCACTTGATGATGCCGATGGTTCTCACAGGCTATACGGTTTGAATGGTGTTTCCAAATACTTTGTGCCTAATCAAGATGGTGTCTCATTAGGCCCTCTATTGGCCTTAATTCAGGACAAGGCCTTTCTCGACAGCTGGTTTGTCCACTCTATCATTTTAATCCTGTGAATTTTTCTTTTTTTCAGTTAGGGTAAAAATACATGGGGTTAGAATACAATTTCTCTTTCTACCACTTCAGATCCAATCATGCATTTCTCCCAAGTCTTAAATCATAATCGACTTCATACTCAACTTATTTCTAAATTCAGGTAATCGAAAAAGAAAAACAAATGTGTTCATATAAGTGAGCGATAAAATGTAGAATGTTCACTCTCAAACTTTTAAATCATTATTAAATATACTTCTGGTCATATCAATTCAAGAACGGGTAAACTATCGTTGGTGGTGTTTTAATTACGTGCAGCTACAGAGGATATGAGGAAATATGTTTTCTTTCGGAGGTATTTTGGTCTTTTAATTATAGAGGGCATGAGGGTCCATTACTATTTTTGTTTTTATCAACCACTAATCATTGTATCTAAAAAAGTTAAGCCAAACTCAAAATGATGATTGATTAACTGGCATGTAGGTCTCAACTGAAAGAAACTATTATTGAAGGAGGAGTTCCATTTGACCGAGTCCACGGAACGAACGCTTTCGAGTACCTAGGATTGGACCCCAGCTTCAATGAAGTTTTCAGCACAGCAATGTCCAACCATACCACTTTGGTCCTTCAAAAGATCCTTGAGGCTTACAAGGGTTTCGAGCACATAAAGCAGTTGGTTGATGTTGGCGGTTCCCTTGGCCATACCCTTAAAGCAATTACTTCCAAGTATCCCCACATTAAGGGCATCAATTTCGACTTGCCTCACGTTATACAGCATTCCCCTGAGTATCCTGGTATGAACTATCAATTATCTTTGTAATAATGTTAGGGACTTGGTCAAGTGGCTTTTAAGTAGCCTTCTTTAATTAATCATCCCAATATAAATCCTGGAGAAAGTAGGAAGTTAATTAGAAAATTGATTCCAATCTCTTTTTTTTTTTTTTTGAATGGCATTGTTATGAAGAAATATACATTATCATTTGGAAAAAAAAAATGGCAAAAGCACAAAATGTTGCAAAAAGAAAAAACTGAAAAAAAAAATCAAAACAGACTCGATCTACCATATTTGAAATTTAGTGAAAAAATCAGGGTTAATTTATTATTGTTTTTGTCAGAATTTTATCTAATTTTGTTTTTCCCGAATATCAGTGCTCTTATGAATTCTCTGCCCATACCGCTAGATCCTAACAGAGGAAACTAAATTGTATGTCGTACAGGTGTTAAGCATGTAGGGGGTGACATGTTTCAAAGTGTTCCAAATGGTGACGCCATCTTGATCAAGGTAAGTTTCATTTGAATTTAATTTGCAGGAATTAGGTTTTCGATCCCTGAACAAATTTCATAATATTTCAAATTTTGTAGTGGATACTGCACGATTGGAGCGATGAACATTGCTTGAAGTTATTGAAGAATTGCCACAAAAGTATCCCCGAAGGAGGGAAGGTAATTGTTGTGGAGTCAGTACTTCCAGAACTGCCTGAGAATAGCACTCATTCAAAAATAAATTCCCTGGCTGATGTGCTGGTGATGACTCAATATCCGGGAGGAAAGGAGCGAACAAAGCACGAATTCACGACCTTGGCTACTGAAGCTGGATTCAGTGGCGTCAGATTTGTATGCTTTATTTACAATTTATGGGTTATGGAGTTCTACAAGTAGCGTGCGTGCGTGCCCGCCCATGAATTCTGAAGCAACTTTTTATCATTATCTTTCTGTTAAGAATAAATGCTGAGTCAGCAGTTGAAGTCAGCTGGGGTTTTCAGTATAATAATGAGTCAGCAGCCAAGTTGTTATTTCCCTCCAGACTTAAGAGTTGAATCAAGTTGTTATAGTTAGCTGGAAATGTGCAGACGAGTTTGTTGCAGTAGATGTTTCCACACACAGCTATAATTATCAATGTACTCTCAATTCATTAGTAAGACTTACAAATAAGAATCCAGGTTACAAATTTTCTCTTTGAATCAATAAAGTTTTCCATTCATTTTCTTATCAAACAAACAGAATCTACAAAGTTTCTTTTCTTTAATTCTTTCCACATGTACGTGGGCACGGTGAAGATATACTTTTTAATTGTGTTTTTATATGTTAACTACCAATAATTGCATTTGCTCAAATAAAAATCCAGATGAAAAAAGAATTTTAATCTTATATAAATAAAGCATTAGACATGCACATGAATATCAATTTGTTTTTTTTTGTTAATTTTTTAAAATGATGGCGTCAAAATTTACTTTCTATATTTAATAATTAATATTATGTCATTTATGCATTTATATGGCAATTCAAATTTCATCACTTGTATATTTTAATCATTACTCGTCACAGCTCCTCACAAAATTAGATTAGTACTGACATTGCGGTACACGTGCATCAATTTTTATTTATTTTTGAAAGATGGGCATCAAACACAAACGCATAATTGACAAAAAAAAAAAAATGTACATTGTTACATTGTGTCAGTATATTAAGTTGTTATTTTGTTTTGCTGTCAATAATCTATTTACGTTTCAATTATAGTACAGTAAGTGCTGGACTTAGTCTAGGGGTTGTTAGGAGTTGTTGGCCACTTAAACACTTTTTCGTGCTGAGAGTTGCTTGGCTTTAGGAATAACCATTGTGTTTTCACAAGTGTTTGCTGGGTCTCTCGAAGAATCATGAATTATTGGGCAATGATATTCAGCCACCACGAGACCATAACGTGCCGTCTCGCCACGCCCATCGCCGACATCGCTGTCACGCCGTTCACGTCGCCGACCACCCTTACTTGACGGTGTGCTTGACGATTTTGGACCTTTTTGTCCTACCTAGGTAATTAAATTTAGTATGTTGAGGAAAGTTTTGATTTATTGTATTTATATTTTGAAATTATTAGAAATAAGTTATTGAAATGTAGATTTTGTTTGAATTATATATGATTAATACAATTTATTTTCATGGTATTACAAAGAAAAGGTTGGGAAGAAATATAAAAAGAAACTTAAGGTAAAATTAAACTACTTAGTTAATTATTCTACAATTAATTTAATTTTAATATATCTCTTTATGGATTTAAAGGATTCAAATGTACAAACATTCCTTATCTTCTGAGGTGGATATTGTAGTCCCAACGCAGGAGAGCAATAAGGATCCAGTAAATTTTATGTTCTTTGATGTAATACAATTTATTATTTTAATTTTTAATGGCCACTAAATCTGCCATTATTGTATTTTAAATGGTCACTAAATAAAGGGTCATTATTTAGGAACCTGTGTTCACAAACCAATCACAAGGATGTGAAACTTATCCATCGTTTCCTTTTGATTCTTATATTGTAAGTTATAATCCATTTTTTATATTTATGCCTAGTTAATTTTGAAGTCTTTATATGTGAAAATGCCAAATTAACCCAAAAAAAGGTACAATTATTCACTTAAACAAATGTTCCTAGTTTCAAGCATAACTAACTAGGCAATTGGTTGTTCATTTTTCTCTCACAATTGTAAGCATTGTATGCTCATTCCGCATCCAACAATGATCTGTAAGATTGGAACGAATCAAATACATATTAGCAACATATTTTAGAGGAGGGTTAATGAAGCAATATATGCTTTATAGAAAATGAAGAACCTTAGAATGAAACTGCAATTACTGGATTAGCAGAAGAAAATTAGGGAATTCTATGTGATTAAGAACTTGACAATTCAGCTAAGACCAAAAACAATTGCCTCAACTAAAGAATTCACACAAACATGTGATATATGAAACTACCCAGAATATCATTTTCCTGATTTATTTACTTGCTTGCTTCTTAAATATTTCATCCTGAATCCAAACTAGGCAACACTCACAAGGCTCCATATGTACTGTCCATCCATAGTGCCTCATTTTTTAAACGAAATTTACTCAATATGTTTTTTATTTTCCTTATTCACATCAAGAGAAAATTTTAGTTTAAAAATGATAGTCACAAATGTAATGCGTAAACGATAATAAGTAGGGGTCGGCAAATTCAGTTTTGGATCGGGTTCGAGTTCAGGTTAATCGAGTTAGGAAAAAAGTAATCTAAACTCAATTCAGGCTTATAATCGAATCCGAATTATATTTGGAATGGATAAAAAATTTCAAATAATATTCTTTAATTGTGTGTAATTTCGGATCGATTTGGATAAATTCCTACCTGATTGGATTGAAAAATTCATCTACATCCGATCTAAACTCAAGTTTTTTGGTCGAATCAAATTAGGTTATTTGCCCACCCCTACTCACAAGTTTGTTTTGATTGTCTAAAGGACCGACATGTTTAGCCTGTCGTATGGGTCAAGCTAGGATCAAATTTTAAAGGTCCTCATTCAATGGGTCAGACCTTTTTCGACCTATGAGATCGTTTTTGGAGCTGCTCTATGAGTAGAGTAGTGATGTTTAAATCCCTCATTATATCTTACCAACCCATGCTAATGACTTTTATGTTAATACCTATTTTATCCTCATGTGAAAAAACTTAAAATAATAAATAATTTTTAAGTGCACCGGCATAAAATTTTTTATTAATAACTAATTAAGTGAATCAATTTCTTCTAACTTTTGACATTGAGCCATTCCATTTAAAGCAAGGCATTCTATTCAAAATATTGAAGAACAATGTAAAATTTTATACTGCAATCCCATAGAGACTGACAGTGAGTGCTTTCATTCTCAGATAGATACCCGACAGCATTTTCCATCGCGATTCCAAATTTTCATTCGTTCTATAACTGCATTGCAACGCCAAATTACTGTCCAAGTAATATCACTTTACAATTGCAAACACTTTCCAAAAACAATGCATTCTGGTCCATGAACAAATAAACTTGAATACAAGATTGGGATGCATACAAAAGGAAATCAAGACTCCCCTTTTTAGTTCCAAATCAATTATCATAATAAAAGATCTCTATCTTTATCACGTCCAACCTCTTGGCCAAATTCTTGAATTCCTTCACTCAACTTTGGCTTGATAGGCTTAGCTCGATACCAAGGTTATTCAGGACCGACTCGGCATGGTTCTTGCTCCAATTCCTTGTGGAAATATCGAATCTTAAGTGGAGGATAAAACCTTCAAAAAAAAGGTTGAGAAATTACAATGATTATAAGAGTTTTTTTTTTAAGAAATGATTTTATAAAATTTATACAATGGGTGTATAAAAAAATTAAAATAAAGGTAAATTAGAGATTAGGTAAGGTATATTGAGAGATAAAGATTTTTTTAAAATTTTTAGTGGAATTAACTGAAAAATAGGGGGCTTGTGAGATTAATAAGGGATCAAAATCACCATTCTTAAGATAGTGATGGGGTACACCCCGTTTAATACACCCCATTAAAACTTTTACATTTTATTCTATTATTTGGTAAATGTAGTAATCTAGATAAAGTTCCTCTTCTAATTTTGACTACTAATACATGTTGAGTGATCTATGCCTCTCTCAACCAAAAAAGTTTATTGGATTGGAATATTGATCGCAAATTTTCTACTTTAACAGTAGATAGTTGTACAACTAATGATGCCATGATTGAAATTCTTACTGAGAAGTTATCTGATAGTTCACTTCTATTGGGTAGAGAGTTTTTTCATATGCGTTGTTGTGCCCATATCCTGAATTTGATAGTGAAAGAAGGATTGGATGTCATTAGTAATAGTGTTGAAAGAATTCGTAATAGTGTTGCTTATTGGACAACAACACCCAAAAGAGAGGAAATTGTTTTTTAAGCTATAGTGAACTAACATTAATTAATTTTATTATTTGATATTGCAGGATTAAAGTGACAACCATAGGCTATATGAATATAATAAAGAGAAGATGAAGCCGAAGAAAGAATGATTTGAAACATTTGCTATACATTTTTGTTCTTTTAGTTGTTATTTATCCAAACATTTTGTAATTTTGATATCATTTCAAGATATTGTTTCAAACTTTTGAAGTTTTTTTCAATAATTTAAATACTTTATAAAATGGTGATGATTTTATTTTATTTAATTTTCTAATTTTTAATTTATTAAAATTATGTATTCATACCTATTGTAAAATAATTAAATAAGTAAATGGGAAATGGGGTGGGGATGGGACATGGGGATTCCCCATTCCGACCCCACTAAATTTATTGGGGAATGGGGGTTAAAATTTTTATGGGTTGGGGAATGGGGTAGGCGTCCCGACCTCCATCCCCACCCCACCCCACCCTATTGCCATCCCTACTCTAAACCAAATTTGACACTTTTTAGCAACAGATTTTGGACCAATAGATGGAACTACTTGCTGGCCAACGACATATCCTTGGTCACCTTGGTTATGATTCAGGCAGTTCCTCTTTGCAGCCCCATCTTAGTTTCTTCATTTATTCATTTCACGCAAACATTACTCATATACTATAGTTCTTATGATACTATTTTTTTCTATCATTCTTATGATGATTATGTGATGCTTTTGTTGGATATTTGAACTTTGTTTGTGATTGTGTCGATTTTGATGTTATATTTGAGTTTTGCTTATGACAATGATGCATTTGTTGGTATGGAGGTTGGTTGATAATGGGAATTTATATGTGAGTGTTTTAACTACTTTTGTTTTTGAAGATATGTTCTTTTTTAAGGGGAGATTCTACCAAAAGTTTTGCACGCCATGGATAATATCAGAACTTCTCTCTTTACTCTTTTCAAGTTTATTTTTTTTTTATGATGAAGAGGGAGATAAATTATATATGATACGTATTGATTGATGGCTGCCCCTGAGTTCTAACATTACTCCCCACTGATGGCTGTGCCGAACTATAACTGGCGGCCTGCCTCTGATCTCCTCTGTTACTAATACTCTGATTCCTTTGCGTACCAGCAAAGTAATTTGTATGTGAGCCTCTCTTCGGCAGTCTGCTACTCGAGCCACCCTCTGCCCAACTCTGGCTACGTTTCTGTTTCAGGGCCTGAACTCTCCGTCCCTCAGAAATACTATGCTCCACTCTCTTAGCTGCCTCAACTATCTCGGCAAACTCAGTGTATCGTGAGGCTGTCACAGTGGTGCGAATCTCAAATCGGAGGCCCTCCTCAAAACGCCTGCATCTCTCCCTCTCATCACCAACTGCTGAGGTGGCAAACCTAGAAAGCTCCAAAAACTTCTTCTCATACTCTTCTACCGTCATGGATCCTTGAACCAGCCGAAGAAATTCACTCCGCTTAATATCCTGATAGACAGTTGGAAAATAATGATCGTAGAACTCCTTACGGAAAATAGCCCAAGTGAGCGCAGCATGTCCCTGATATCTACGCTCTACTGTCTGCCACCAATGATAAGCTCTATCCTCAAGTAGGAAGGTGGCAAATGTAAGTCTATCTTCCTCTGAACATCTCATCACATCAAAAATACGCTCTAATTTGATAAACCACGACTCTGCCTCAGGTGGATCACCAGAACCATTAAAAATCCTTGCCCCTAAACTTCGTACTCGCTCAATAGTATTTGCATGACCAACTTGCGAATGAGTCTGATTCTGTACCACAGTAGTCACAATCTGAGCTAATCTGTCAATTGACTGCTCAATGTTCGGAGCATTTCCTGGTGCCTGTTGCACAACCTCGTGCGTTGAAGACTCAACTATTCCCTCGTCTACGGGATCATTTTCCCCCGCAGGTACATCTCCTTCAGTCAACCCAGCTACTAGTCTAGTACGGCCACGACCACGGGCACGTCCGCGGCCACGTCTACTGCTACGACGAATCATGATGGTGCCTACAAAATATCAATTCCGACTTAATAACAATAACACTGATTCTATTTACGAAAAGTCTACAGAATCTATAACCATGCTCTGATACCAACTGAAACGACCCGCCCCGCACTCCCAGGGCGAATCTATCTAAACTCGTAAAATAAGATCGAAAATATAATACTATCTAAAGATTCTACCGAAAATCCGGCAGAACCTCCCCTATAAATACAACATTCCCAAAATTACAATGTACAAAACAACACTCCCAAATAATCATTCAAACTTCAAATCCAACTTCTCCAGTCATTATCTCAAATATCGCACAAATCACTTCAACATAAACACAAATACAATGGTTATCCTCAATACCAAAAACATAACCGTAAATACAACTCATAAATCCCAAATATCAAAATATAAAATCTACGACTCCTAACATCATCACGTGGCCACAATTACAATCTAACTACCGATGCTGGGTCGACTGATGTACCTGCAAATCTCCTGTGGGGGGGAAAATAAAATATAATAAAACGTGGTGAGTATAAAACTCAGTGAGTGGATACTAGTTTCCGAAAAATAAATTTATTTAAACTAATTTCTCTTTCTCAAAATCAATTGCATTAAAACATCGTAAGAACTTATTTAAACATATTTAATTCAAAATCAGTCACTGAAATACTATTGTTTATAAATCTGCGTAAAATCGAAGGAATCATAATACTTATCATATCAAATACTGAATATCAAAAACTATCATCAAACAAGTACCCAGGGGAATGATCTCATCATATCCGGACCTCGACGGACAGGCAATGACGTACTATCTGGGTACCGCCACGCCCCGGAGACTACAACGGATAGATAGGGAAAATCTCATCTCATAACTGATACATCTCAATATCTGTGCATGCATAAGCCCCCAAAAGGCAAAAGCGCCCGAACACACGGCCCAAAGCCTCTATGTGTGTTCAGACGGACCCCAAAGGCCTCTGTCTCATCTCATCTCATATCATCTGTACATCTGTATTCATCTCATAATATCTGTTTCTCTGTATCTGGAGGGAAGGGTACTGTTTAACAATTTCTCAAATAACATTTAAAACAAATGTACGAAAACATATAATCTCATCTGAAATCTCATTCTCCTTTCTTCAACATTTATTCAAATCTCATACAAATCTGAAATCTGAAATCTCATACAAATGTATCAAATCCATTCAATTCTATATCAAGTATTTATTCAAAAACAATAATAAAATCATTATTCAAACTTTTTCTCAGCAAGAATAAAATCAACACATGTAAATAAATTCACTTTTCTAGAATCATTAAATCGAAGCATCAAATACTTATTTTTTTAAAACATACTGCACTGTATCATAAAATCAACATATACTTATAAAAATAAGTTTTATATATTCCACTCACAGTGACGATGACCAGACTCGGTATCAACGACGTCCGCGGGTTGATTCTCGTTCGCGGATCCTCCGAAATGCCCCTGCCGGTCAACGGTGACCGGACTTCAGTCAACGGCGACGGGGAGCTTAGGTCTGATAGTTTCGGCCACGCTGAGTTCAATGGTGGCGGCGGTGACGTCTCACGTGCTCTACCGGCGGCGGATCGAGCTCCCCAAAACCGCGAGCTTCCAAGAGCAAATCGGCGGCAATCCGGCCGATTCAGGTGACGGGGTCGGTCGGAAAATGACGCTAGTGAGCTGAGGAACAAGATTCAAGTGGTGGCGTGCCAAAAATCCGGCGAAATCGACGGCGACGGAAACGGGTTCGGCCGCGAGTTTTCAGGCTTCAACCGGCGGTGTTCCAGGTAGTTTCCGGCGACGAAGATGGCAGGGATCCGTTGCTCGTCTCTCAAGCTTCAAAACGGTACCAAGCACGACCGGTGAGGTGGCCGGAAACGGGAGATCCGACCGGGTCAAAGTCGCGGGTCGCGGGTCGGGTTCTCGGGTCAACGGGTCAAAATCTCTCTCTCTCTCTCGTCTGTCTCTTTCTCTCTCTTTTTCCAAAATGCCAAATAGCTCCCCCCGACCAAAATATAAACCGGCTCTTTTTTTTTTTTTTTTTTTTACATAAGCTTAATACTGATTAAGCTTATACCGGACCCGAAACGAAAAATAAATCCGACCACCCGAACTCTTAATCGCGCTCAATTTATCTCGATTCGAAACGGAAAAATTAAATCGCACACTTAATTAAGACAATTAAAGTGCATATATTACAATCTTCCCCCCTTATAAAAATTTCGTCCTCGAAATTTACGTACCTGATAAAAAGAGGTAGGGGTACTGAGCTCGCATCAAGTCCTCACGTTCCCAAGTAGCCTCCTCCCTTGCATGATTCTTCCACAACACTTTGACTAGCGGAATAGTTTTTGAACGCAAAACTTGATGCTTCTGTTCTAGTATTTCCACGGGCTCTTCTTCATAAGTCAAATCTTCTTTCAGTTCAATTGGTTGTCTGGATAATACATGACTAGAATCATACACGTACTTCCGGAGCATTGATACATGAAATACATCGTGGATTCTGGATAACTCAGGTGGTAAAGCTAATCGGTATGCCAACGGACCAATACGCTCTACAATCTCATATGGTCCAATGTAACGTGGACTTAGCTTCCCACGCTTCCCAAATCGAAGTACCCCTTTCCAAGGAGATATCCGTAGGAAAACCTTATCACCTACTTCAAATTCAAGTTCTCGCCTACGTTTATCTGCATAGCTCTTTTGTCTGCTTTGGGCTGCTTTTAGTCTTTCCCGAATAAGTTGTATCTTCTCATTAGTATTCTGAACCAATTCGGGACCAAAAAGCTTCCGCTCTCCAACCTCATCCCAACATACGGGAGTTCTACATTTCCTGCCATACAAAGCCTCATAAGGTGCCATCTCGATGCTAGCTTGATAACTGTTATTATAAGCAAACTCCATCAAGGGTAAATAAATGTCCCAACTACCCTTGAACTCCAAAGCACAAGCTCGTAACATATCCTCCAGAGTTTGAATAGTACGCTCTGATTGACCATCAGTCTGTGGATGAAAAGCTGTACTAAAATTCAACTTGGTGCCCAAAGCCTTTTGCAAGCTTGTCCAGAACTTCGAAGTAAATCGGGAATCTCTATCTGAAACAATAGACACCGGTGTTCCATGAAGTCGGACTATCTCAGCCACAAAAATATTTCCTAACTTGTCCATCGAAAAGGTGGTCTTGAATGGTAAAAAGTGAGCAGATTTTGTAAGTCGATCAACAACTATCCAAACACTATCATGACCACTCTGAGTACGTGGAAGTCCCACTACAAAATCCATAGTGATGTGCTCCCATTTCCACTCAGGGATAGGAAGCGGCTGAGACAACCCTGCAGGTCTCTGATGTTCAGCTTTAATCTGCTGACAAACTAAACACCGAGATACAAATTCAGCTATCTCTCTCTTCATACCTTGCCACCAATAATGATCTCTCAAGGTACGGTACATCTTCGTACTGCCAGGATGCATTGCATAAGCTGAACAATGAGCTTCTTCCATAATCTCCTCTTTCAACTCCTTAACATCGGGTACACAAAGTCGATTACCCATAACTAAAACTCCATCATCTCTCACCGCAACATCAGTCCGTAAGCCTTTTTGCACATCCTCTTTCAACTTTACTAACTGCAAATCCTGATCTTGCATCTGATGAACCTTGTCAATCAAAGTCGGCCTAACTCGGAAGTTAGCTATCAAAGCTCCACGATTATCAGTATTCAACTCGACTCCCAAAGATCTTAACTCGATCAACAAAGGCACATATTTCACTCGCAAGTGAGCGATAGAGCTGGAAGACTTTCTACTCAATGCATCCGCTACCACATTCGCTTTACCTGGATGATAATCAATAGTGCAATCGTAGTCCTTAATCAATTCGATCCATCTCCTCTGTCTCAAATTCAACTCTTTCTGAGTAAACGAGTACTTCAAACTCTTATGATCAGTGAAAATCTGGCATGTTGCTCCGTATAAATAATGCCTCCATATCTTGAGTGCAAATACCACTGCTGCTAACTCTAAATCATGAGTCGGATAGTTTTGTTCATGCTTCTTAAGTTGTCTAGAAGCATAAGCCATTACTTTCCCATGTTGCATTAGCACACAACCCAATCCATGCCTGGATGCATCACTGAATACCACAAACCCTTCATTACCCGATGGAAGTGTAAGAACTGGTGCCGAAGTAAGTCGTGCCTTGAGTTCTTGAAAACTCTTTTCACAGTCATCATCCCATTGGAACTTAGCATTCTTTCTGGTCAACCGTGTCAGAGGAGTAGCAATCTTGGAGAATCCCTCCACAAATCTACGATAATAGCCAGCTAATCCAAGGAAACTTCGAACTTCGGTCACATTTGTAGGCCGTTCCCAATTTACAACCGCTTCGACCTTTTGAGGATCAACATATATTCCTTCAACTGATATCACATGGCCCAGAAATGTTACCTTATCCAACCAGAACTCACACTTGTTAAATTTGGCATACAACTGCTTTTGCCTCAAAGTCTGCAAAACAATCCGCAAGTGCTCCTTATGTTCCTCCTGACTTCGAGAATACACCAAAATGTCATCAATGAACACAATCACAAATCGATCAAGATAAGGGCGAAATACCCGATTCATAAGATCCATAAAAGCTGCTGGGGCATTAGTCAACCCAAATGGCATCACTAAGAACTCATAATGTCCATAACGAGTTCTAAATGCTGTTTTAGGAACATCGGCCTCTTTAATTCTAAGCTGATGATATCCCGAGCGTAGATCAATCTTTGAAAACACCTTGGCTCCCTGAAGTTGATCAAACAAGTCATCAATACGCGGCAGTGGATATTTATTACGCACGGTAACTTTATTCAGCTGTCTGTAGTCAATGCAGAGTCTAAGCGTACCATCCTTCTTCTTAACAAACAAAACCGGAGCACCCCATGGAGACACACTAGGTCTAATAAACCCCTTATCCACCAATTCTTGCAGTTGGGTCTTAAGTTCCTTTAGTTCAGCTGGAGCCATCCTATATGGTGCTATAGATATAGGAGCCGTCTCAGGAACTATATCAATGGAGAACTCAATCTCCCTGCTAGGTGGCATCCCTGGAAGTTCATCTGGAAATACATCTGAAAATTCCTGGACTACTGGAATATCCTCCAATCTCAACTCCTTAGCCTCAGTATCTATTACGTATGCAAGATAAGCCGAACAATCCTTCCTTAGTAAGCGTCTCGCCTCAATAGCCGAAATGACACATGAGGGTAGAACTTTACGCTCACCACAAAATTTCACCCCAATTCCTCCTGGCTTATTAAACACAACTTCTTTTTTGAAACAATCCACAGTAGCATGATGAGATGTAAGCCAATCCATACCCAAAATGGCATCGAAATCTCGAATGTCTAAAATGATCAAATTCGCCTTAAATTCATGCTCACCCAATCGAATCATACAATCTCGATACACCCTCTCCGCAAGTAGTGATCCTCCGGTAGGTGTACTAACAACCAAACCATAATCTAGCAATTCAGGCTCCCTCTCTATATGCATAACAAATGCACGAGAAATAAAAGAATGTGTGGATCCAGGATCAATAAGAATATGAGCATCATGACCAAAGATAGATAATGTACCCATAATAACTTCTGGTGCAGCATGAGCCTCCTGCTGAGTCAAGGCAAAAACTCGAGCCTGAGTATGAGGTCGACCAGGTTGACCTCTCTGACTTGGAATAGCAGCCTGACTTCTAGATATAGAACCCCCTGTCTGTCTACCCCTTTGACTCTGAACTGGTCCAGCATGAGATTGATATTGTGGGGCTGTCCCTCGGGCAGAACTGTCACCCTGAGATAAAGTGGGACAGAACCTCTTAATATGACCAGGTTGTCCACATAAATAACACACCTTATCTTCCATACGGCATTGGCCCTGGTGGTTCCTACCACACGAAGGGCAAGCGGTCTGCTGCATACTCCTACGATATCCTCCGCTATTCCTGTCATACTGCCCCTGAGTTCTAACATTACTCCCCACTGATGGCTGTGCCGAACTATAACTGGCGGCCTGCCTCTGATCTCCTCTGTTACTAATACTCTGATTCCTTTGCGTACCAGCAAAGTAATTTGTATGTGAGCCTCTCTTCGGCAGTCTGCTACTCGAGCCACCCTCTGCCCAACTCTGGCTACGTTTCTGTTTCAGGGCCTGAACTCTCCGTCCCTCAGAAATACTATGCTCCACTCTCTTAGCTGCCTCAACTATCTCGGCAAACTCAGTGTATCGTGAGGCTGTCACAGTGGTGCGAATCTCAAATCGGAGGCCCTCCTCAAAACGCCTGCATCTCTCCCTCTCATCACCAACTGCTGAGGTGGCAAACCTAGAAAGCTCCAAAAACTTCTTCTCATACTCTTCTACCGTCATGGATCCTTGAACCAGCCGAAGAAATTCACTCCGCTTAATATCCTGATAGACAGTTGGAAAATAATGATCGTAGAACTCCTTACGGAAAATAGCCCAAGTGAGCGCAGCATGTCCCTGATATCTACGCTCTACTGTCTGCCACCAATGATAAGCTCTATCCTCAAGTAGGAAGGTGGCAAATGTAAGTCTATCTTCCTCTGAACATCTCATCACATCAAAAATACGCTCTAATTTGATAAACCACGACTCTGCCTCAGGTGGATCACCAGAACCATTAAAAATCCTTGCCCCTAAACTTCGTACTCGCTCAATAGTATTTGCATGACCAACTTGCGAATGAGTCTGATTCTGTACCACAGTAGTCACAATCTGAGCTAATCTGTCAATTGACTGCTCAATGTTCGGAGCATTTCCTGGTGCCTGTTGCACAACCTCGTGCGTTGAAGACTCAACTATTCCCTCGTCTACGGGATCATTTTCCCCCGCAGGTACATCTCCTTCAGTCAACCCAGCTACTAGTCTAGTACGGCCACGACCACGGGCACGTCCGCGGCCACGTCTACTGCTACGACGAATCATGATGGTGCCTACAAAATATCAATTCCGACTTAATAACAATAACACTGATTCTATTTACGAAAAGTCTACAGAATCTATAACCATGCTCTGATACCAACTGAAACGACCCGCCCCGCACTCCCAGGGCGAATCTATCTAAACTCGTAAAATAAGATCGAAAATATAATACTATCTAAAGATTCTACCGAAAATCCGGCAGAACCTCCCCTATAAATACAACATTCCCAAAATTACAATGTACAAAACAACACTCCCAAATAATCATTCAAACTTCAAATCCAACTTCTCCAGTCATTATCTCAAATATCGCACAAATCACTTCAACATAAACACAAATACAATGGTTATCCTCAATACCAAAAACATAACCGTAAATACAACTCATAAATCCCAAATATCAAAATATAAAATCTACGACTCCTAACATCATCACGTGGCCACAATTACAATCTAACTACCGATGCTGGGTCGACTGATGTACCTGCAAATCTCCTGTGGGGGGGAAAATAAAATATAATAAAACGTGGTGAGTATAAAACTCAGTGAGTGGATACTAGTTTCCGAAAAATAAATTTATTTAAACTAATTTCTCTTTCTCAAAATCAATTGCATTAAAACATCGTAAGAACTTATTTAAACATATTTAATTCAAAATCAGTCACTGAAATACTATTGTTTATAAATCTGCGTAAAATCGAAGGAATCATAATACTTATCATATCAAATACTGAATATCAAAAACTATCATCAAACAAGTACCCAGGGGAATGATCTCATCATATCCGGACCTCGACGGACAGGCAATGACGTACTATCTGGGTACCGCCACGCCCCGGAGACTACAACGGATAGATAGGGAAAATCTCATCTCATAACTGATACATCTCAATATCTGTGCATGCATAAGCCCCCAAAAGGCAAAAGCGCCCGAACACACGGCCCAAAGCCTCTATGTGTGTTCAGACGGACCCCAAAGGCCTCTGTCTCATCTCATCTCATATCATCTGTACATCTGTATTCATCTCATAATATCTGTTTCTCTGTATCTGGAGGGAAGGGTACTGTTTAACAATTTCTCAAATAACATTTAAAACAAATGTACGAAAACATATAATCTCATCTGAAATCTCATTCTCCTTTCTTCAACATTTATTCAAATCTCATACAAATCTGAAATCTGAAATCTCATACAAATGTATCAAATCCATTCAATTCTATATCAAGTATTTATTCAAAAACAATAATAAAATCATTATTCAAACTTTTTCTCAGCAAGAATAAAATCAACACATGTAAATAAATTCACTTTTCTAGAATCATTAAATCGAAGCATCAAATACTTATTTTTTTAAAACATACTGCACTGTATCATAAAATCAACATATACTTATAAAAATAAGTTTTATATATTCCACTCACAGTGACGATGACCAGACTCGGTATCAACGACGTCCGCGGGTTGATTCTCGTTCGCGGATCCTCCGAAATGCCCCTGCCGGTCAACGGTGACCGGACTTCAGTCAACGGCGACGGGGAGCTTAGGTCTGATAGTTTCGGCCACGCTGAGTTCAATGGTGGCGGCGGTGACGTCTCACGTGCTCTACCGGCGGCGGATCGAGCTCCCCAAAACCGCGAGCTTCCAAGAGCAAATCGGCGGCAATCCGGCCGATTCAGGTGACGGGGTCGGTCGGAAAATGACGCTAGTGAGCTGAGGAACAAGATTCAAGTGGTGGCGTGCCAAAAATCCGGCGAAATCGACGGCGACGGAAACGGGTTCGGCCGCGAGTTTTCAGGCTTCAACCGGCGGCGTTCCAGGTAGTTTCCGGCGACGAAGATGGCAGGGATCCGTTGCTCGTCTCTCAAGCTTCAAAACGGTACCAAGCACGACCGGTGAGGTGGCCGGAAACGGGAGATCCGACCGGGTCAAAGTCGCGGGTCGCGGGTCGGGTTCTCGGGTCAACGGGTCAAAATCTCTCTCTCTCTCTCGTCTGTCTCTTTCTCTCTCTTTTTCCAAAATGCCAAATAGCTCCCCCCGACCAAAATATAAACCGGCTCTTTTTTTTTTTTTTTTTTTTTTTTTTTTTTTTTTTTTTTACATAAGCTTAATACTGATTAAGCTTAAACCGGACCCGAAACGAAAAATAAATCCGACCACCCGAACTCTTAATCGCGCTCAATTTATCTCGATTCGAAACGGAAAAATTAAATCGCACACTTAATTAAGACAATTAAAGTGCATATATTACACAAATTATTGAGTATACAACTTTCATTGAGCTTTAAAATTCTTATATTCATCTCATTTGCTCACACTTTAGAATTTTATTTGTAATCAAATATATTGTGTGTGAGAGATTTATTGTGTAATCTTTTTGGAAATCAAATTGAGAGGTTGTAAAGTGTTGAGATACACTTGAGTTAAGAGATTGTGGATAATATCTTGTTGTAAAGGTTATTGATATATTGGAAGTTAATTGTAAAAGTGATTGAAGTTTTGGAGACTTGCTTAGTGGAATCCTTAAGCCTGATGAGCTTGGAGGCGTGGACGTAGGCACGGTTAGCCGAAGCACGTAAAAATCAAGTGTTTGATCTCTCTTCCCTTACTCTTTTATTATTTTGCTTGATTAAATTTATTATTTTTGTTCTTATTAAGGCATATTTAAATTGTTGTGTGGTTTGTTTTGCATAAGTTTTATAATCCAATTTACCCCTCCCCTTTTGGGTTACTTAGATAGTATTTTAGAATAAGTAAATGAAGAATTGTAGGCAAAAAAAGGTTGAATAATTGGACTTTACCGTGAGGTTCTGTAATTGACTCGGGCCCAGCCGCGTACCAAATCATTTTAAGAATTAGATTTCATCCAAATCATATTCTCAATTTGATGCGGGCCCATCCAATTGATTTCCGTTTCTCTTCTTATTTTAGTAAGTAAATATACGTTTAATTTCGATTCTCCAATTAAAAAAATAATTGCATCATTATATTTTTATTCAATAATTATCAATTAAATCTTTTTAAAAAAATGGGCAAAATATTCCGAACTATAATCAAATCTCTTAAATCTGCCATTATTGCCTTTTCGTAAGAAGCCACGTTCTTTCAATGTCGACGTACGAATTTTCATCTTGTCAATATATTACAGCATGATTATTGTCGTGAATTATTATTTATTGACCATGGCTTTTGCCTTATAAGTAAGAATCGTCATCTTATGCGACTTTTGAATAAATTGTTGTGTGAATAAAACAAAACAAAAAAGATAAATAACTTTTAGCCATTTCTGGATTGTAATTATCTTCGCATGTCAATGTATGAACGTCAAAAACAATTTCGAGTAATACGAGGATAGTTAGAGAAAATGACAATGTACAAATTTATTGTCTCATTCTAGGTATGGTTTAATAGACTACCTAGTTCAATATGCGAGGTGAATTTCATCCCATTGTAATTGCATATTCTAGAGGTAGTTGGGTTTAAAATATTACGGTTCCACGTCCATGTAATTCAAAACTTTGCAGTGGGCCACTTTATGAAAGATTAAAAAAGAAAAAGAAATAAAAGAAAGGATTTTTCCAATTTACTTCTTATAAGAGATTTGGATGTGCACAAAAATTTGTTTCTTATTAATCGATAAGATATGATTCTTACCATATTTGCATCGCAAGTAATTCAATATTTCAATTAACGGATAATGAGTAGGATTTCTTATTGGAAGCTTACCATCGCCGCCCAGGATGACAGAAATTTCAAAACCATGATCAAGATTTGTGATCCCATGGCGATAGTATTTGGCCCATAAGCTTGGTATGAAGGAGAATGCCAACGAGCCCCCCAATTGAGCAGAAGATCAGCCGCATTAAGACTGATAGCAGGGTTCGTCGGATCGCTGAGACGATGGTAGGGAAGAAAGCTCACCAAAGACCAAAAACAGTTAGCAAACTACCCTATTCATAAATATGAACCCCAGATCAAAGAACTCTTAGAGTGATGTGCAGAAGTGCCAAACCAGTTTTGGACTAGAGAACAGCATTTTGCGTCCTTGCCATACAAAGATGGATGGACCATGTCTCACCGGACAGCCTCTCATCCAGGCATGCCCCATGGAATGTAGGGAAGTTGGAATTCAATATTGAAATTTATCTATTTGATAATCAGGATGACAAATCCAAGGATATTTAATCAAATGTTTTTTAAGCAATTTTATTTGATTGATCACTTGAGTTCAAGTTTTAAAGAAGCAAGAATTAAATTAAAAAATTGATTGGTTCTTTTTCCACCTTTTCTTTTTTATTAAATAATTTTTTATGAAATTTTAGACACTGCAAAAATCCTAATCATGATCTCATTTCAACAGATAACTTTTCCAATTTTTAGTTATACGTTAGTTTCTATTCAAGTGGATATTTGTCAATTAGATATTTGGGAAAATAATTGCACTGGAGAATGAATCATTTTATTTTGTATATATTTGGGTGTTAAATGTTTACATTGGTTATAATTTTCGAAAAATAAATGTGCCTAGATTAACAAGTGTTTCACAAAATATTTCGGAACACATTTTCTTAAGAAAAAAAATTTAAGTTCTCAAAATTATTATTCGCTTTAGTTGTTTGCCTTATGAAACAATTTTTTTTCCCCTAAAGGCAGACACGATTAATTACTTGATTTTTTTCAATATATTACATTAGATAGTATAATAAAAATACTAATAAATAGATACACTAAAAATTGTTTAATGAATTCGAACCAACTATTTTTATAACAAAAATACGAAAATGGTTTGAAAGAAGTAAAACTGAACAAAACCTAGTTTTAGAACCAAACTAAACTGAAATATTTCATTTCGGTATGGTTTGGTTCATAAATTCGATTTGGCTCAGTGCTTTACAATTTTTGAATTTTACAATTTTCACCTGTATTAACTAGTAACTATACTATAGTAACACTAGAAATAAATAAATAAATACAAAGTTCTCAAGTCAAAACAAAATAATAAAAGTTCTAATACGGAATATGGAATAGTCACAAATAATTTACAAACACACATAACTTTAAAATCTATTACAAATTATAAATCCATAACTGCTAATAAACAAAACCTAACAAGTCCGCTGTGTTGCATCAACATTCGACAAAACACCACCAAACACACATGCAACAACTGCATCTATCATCCATATTAACTACACCAAAATTCAAAATGAGCCAAGCACAATAATTAAACTAAATAAAATAAAGTGATATTTCTGAAATTGTATATCAACTTTTACTACCTAAAATTTAACTTGTTTTTATAAGGACAATTGAAGTATACCAACGCATTATAATTTATTTTCAATAATTGTTAAAATGTACAGAGGCAAACTGACAATCTCAAACAGGACTAAATCTATCATTAAAATTCAATATAAAAAACACCACGCATGATGAGAATTTAAGGGGCAAAACACACAAATGCATGCACATACATCAAAATGAATTAAGGTATGGTACCATCTAAGCCAATTAAAAAACAAATTAAATTCTTTATAAAAAAAATTAAATTTTTAAAAAGAAAAGTCTATAAAACTGTTTTGTGCCCCATATCGGGATATCCTCGAATTGTGCACATTAAAATTTCTTATTCGTCAACTTAATCTTAGACCAATACAAAGGCTACAACCAATAGCATTAGCTTACCGACACCGGATACCCCAGATGAATGAGGTGACCAGCGGGGGCTGGCGAGGATTAGGCAGACGAGAGGCAGCTGTGAGTGATGGGTGCCGGCGAAGATGGCTGTGAGAGAGTGAGACCGTGAGTGATGAGAGTGAGTCCGAGACCGTGACCGTCGGCACCGGGCCGTTGGCGTCACCTGAGAGGCTGCGAGAGAGAGATTGCTGTTTGCTGACTGGCTGTGCAGTGCGCCGCTGCGGCCTGAGCTTGTCTGCCGTCTGCGTGAGACTTGAGAGAGAGATTTTACCGATTGTTAGATTCACCTACGAATTGATTAAATTGATTTTTACTTTTTTTCTTTTATATTTTATATTAGTTTTTTTAAGTTAAATTAAAGCGAAGCAATCGATTTGTCAAAACCGAACTGTAATCAAACCAATCGGTTTGCTAGTTTTCGAACTATTCGGATTGTGCCCCTTTGAACCAAACTCAAATTTTTTGATTTGATTTGGCTTGGTTCGGTAAAAACGGAAGCATTTACCCACCCCAAACTATAAAGAGGTTACAACATAATATTCATGTGATTACAAATTATTAATCTGACTTAATTATCCTCAGTGCAAATGATATAGAGATTGGAGGTAAAGTATGCACTATATTAATCTTATATAATTCAGAATATGCTAAGTTATCTTAAAATTCTAAATGTTTGTATATTCTTTAATGTTTTTCTCTCTACGTAAATTCTATAAATATTATTCAATAATTTAGTAATAACTCTAAAGAATAAATCATTGTACCAAGTAACTTAAAAAAATATTTTATTTCATCTTTAACCTTTAATATAACATAGCTTATATTTTTTACAATATACATATAATTATTAGTATGCAAAAGTAAATTTCTTAAAATAGGATTTAGAAAAACTACAACTTTTTATTATAATTTATAATTGACTCAAATTAGAATTATAGTTTTTTATGACTATATGAAAATTATTTCTATGTAAAATATCACTATGGTGAGATTTTAGTTTACTAATATATCTCTCGGATCTAAAAGCCCACCCAATGCTTATCAATAATTGCCTTTATGTATTAAAATTTAAATTCAGTCTAGAAATGTGAAACTAAAGAAATGAATAAATAAATGAGTAGAGGTATTGACACCCCTCCAATATCCTTTAAAAACCCCTATTATAAGTACACCCCATTAAACAATGTTAGAACTTAGAAAATTTATATTTATTATTAGCACCCACTTTAATTCCAAGACTGCCATTCTTCTAAATTTGATTTTCTGTCCAACACCAACAATAAACATCGGCAATATTTCTGCTACCTATCTCATATCATGCTTTTGGTCCCTCATTCATGCAATTTCTTGTCCATCTCTTGAGTTCTTGTTCTTTTGCAATTTTGGTACTTGATAAATTATTTTGGTCCCACTCCTTGATTTATGCTAAGCCATTGGACAGTCCTAAGGGTTTTTAACAAAAGATTGTTGCATGTCTAACACTTTATTTTAGTTTTCTAGATGAGTGAGACTCAAAACAATTCATTGATCTTTGGAATGGGATTGATGATGAATTCCAGGAAATCGTAAGCAATTGAAAATTGTACTTATGCGGAGTATGGCAGCATTTGAATTTTAGAGAAAAAAATTTAGTTGATACATTTGTCCTTAAATGAAATTGTAGAAAATAGGAGTTTTATAAGTTCAATAAAGCGGTGCCAATAGCTCCACTCTAAATAAATATACTCTCACACAAGAAGAGAGTCAAACCCTTAACAACAACGAGCATGGAGCTGCCGACCAACTGAACAATCGGTTGATTTTTTTTCCTATTTTAAAAATTATTCTGGTTGTTCTAGCAGTCATTTCAATAATTTGGTCTAATCGACCACAAACAAAACATGCTTTATATCATTTCTTAAGTGAAATTATTGATGCATATGTTTAGAGTCTGGACCATCATACGTGTTTAAAAATTTGAAGTTGGAATCCGTCATATTCAAAGTAACAATTCTCGGAAGTCGCTCTCCAAATCAATATTCCGATACCACATAATTAAACAATTTCTTGTTATTTATTAGTTCCATATCCCGAGCCTTATTGTTTTTATTTTTTAAAACTCTCTAGTCAAATTTTTTTTCAGGTTTCTAATCCAGTTAGATTTTTAATTTTTTAATTACTCATTTACATTCCTGACACAAAAGCTATAATAGAAAATCACAACTTTTGGGTTATTTTACTTGATTCTTAAAGCTAGAAAAAATTCACACTTATGTACTTCATCATATTTTTAATTAGCCCTGAGGCTATTGAAAATTTAGTATTGATGGACATATAAATATATTAAAAATTAATTTGAAAAGAAATGACAAGGATAACATTTAAATGTTAAAATTTTCAAAGAATGATTAATAAAAAAATAGTTGGTGAAAGTTGGATTTTGTCATTTTCATTCAGCGGAATGGCTACCACTTTATATACAAGCATTACAACATAGATCCTCTTCTTATGCCTATAAACTAGCTATGAATTTTATAGAAATAGTAATTAACACTACTATAAAGTGGTCTTTAATGACGGTTTTAAAAGACATAAGATGACCGTTCATCTTAAGCAGTGACATTAAAGAGGGTACACTTTTTATGACGGTTCAAAAACCGTCATTAAATGTCTACTTATAATGACGGTTATTTTAAAACCATCATTATATGCCATAGATACGTAACATTTAATGACAGTTTTCGACCAAAAAAAATCATTAAATGTGTATTTATAATAACGGTTATTTTACTAAACAGTCATTATTTGCAATTTATACTAGAGATTTAACGATTGTTTGTTTGTAAAACCGTCATTAAAAAACATAACATTTAATGACAGTTTTAGGAAAAAAAAACCATCATTACATTTACTTTTTAATGACGGTTTATAGAAAAAAACCATTATTAAATTGTTTTTCATCTTTTTACGATGGTTTTTTTAAATACTCATCGTTAAATCAAATTTTTAACGACAATTTTATACAAAACAATCATCTTTTGCTATTTTTATGATTGTTTATGAATTTATAATGACGGTTTTTATAGAAACATCATCTTTGATGTTATCTAAATAAAAAAAAATTACAAGCCTACTTTAATTGTAATTTTCTATTTAACAAATATATTTTTACAATTATTTTTTTTACAAACTATATCATATACAAAATATTGCTTTACAAAAATCTTCGATGTATAATCCTTCTTACATCCTCAACAAAATGTTATACATTGAAATTCTTACAAATACTCTTCCGATATAACAAAATCGACTACTAACTAAGAAAATTCTCATGCTCTTTTTTAGAGAACTTTGATAATCCGTCATCATCAACAAAATACTAGCTCTTCCACATATAATATAGCTACCACATCTAAATTCTCATCAAGTCTTCATATGCAATATTTTCAAAAAGATTATATATCTGCTAGTGACATACGACATTATTTACAAAGAAAGAAAAAATAAATATATCAAGCTCATTTTTTACAAGTTGTATTTTAATCATGATAAGTTGTAGTATCTAGTACTATTAGAGACTAACCTTGAATTATCAATCAATTAATTTTTATATGTAGTAGCAAGTTGCCATGTATACCTAACCCCCTCGCATCTCACCTCGTCAATCTCCCTTTGAGTGTAACTTTGTATCTTAACAAACTATAAAGTGAAAAATATTTAAGTTCTTTGGTGGGGAAAAATAAATAAATATTTGATAACAAATTGCCAATACCTTTTCTAGATTAGAGACATTAATATTAGCCATAATATCCCCGTATATTTCATCACATAATATATGCAATGCTCAACATTTTTGGGTTGACGAGGACACTGCAAAAGAGAAAGTAATAGATTTAAATTACACAGTGGACAAATTCATGCAATAATAGATTATAATTCTTATATACAAACTATTATGAATTTGAATTTAAGACTAATGTTCCTTACTTTGATTGGTTTCCATATGCAATGCGATTAATGTTTCCATTTGTCATGCTAAACATTCTCAATGAACTTAATTTCAAAATTACCAAGCATATATTAGAAAATAATATAAAGAAAAAATAAGCTAAAAAGTAAATTTTTTTTAACATACCTATTAATAAGCTCTTTCAAGTTTTGACGCAGAACATGGCCAATTGAATCAAAAAAATAATATTGGCCTTCATATGAATCAATAACAGCCAACATCCAATGTGCTCTACTTGCAAAATACTTATCATTGTAAGATTCCAAATATCATAGCAATCTTATTCACTTTGAATGTATAACTTATGATTCATTATATGGAAAAATGATAAGTTACGTTGGATTGACCGATTCCATTATATCTCCAAGCTTTTTGGCATTTTCCTCACTGTCATGGGCACTCTCATTTGCAAAAAATTCTGGATCAACAAACTTGAACTTTTTTTTTTCCAAATTGCATCTCTTTATATTCTTAAATAGCAGTCTGTACAAGGCATAAAACATAAATAATATACACTCTTACATCTATATATAGCAATATTAGAAATTTTATATAAGACATCACCTCCTATACACTTTTATGACACTAACTGATATTTGTTCCATTCTACAAAATTGTAGAATATTATCCCTAGCAAGGAACATCATTTTAGTTGTAGAAGCAAACATATTTAGATGAAAATTGATTATAATGGATCTGGATGGGTGCATCACATTCTTATCAAATGAAAAAACACTTTCCACAATTGGAGGCATACTTGAACTTGCTACGTGTTGAGAAACAAACTTTGATACCTAATATTAAAAGGAAAAAATTAATTAAACACAAAATAATAATCTACCTATTTGAATATATGGTGTAATGAAATAATTTACCTTGTTGTTACTTGTAATAACAAAGTTTTTAGGCCAAGCCACGATATATGCAATAGCATGGCTTACAAGTATAAGCTCATCATGAACCGGTGGAGGTAAGATAGCATTTTTTGGTATGCAACATCAATAGACACACGTACATCAGTAGATGCAAATGGTATGCCATACACGGTTGCATTTGGTTCATTATCCATAAACATCGTTCCTTGAGCCACTATATTATGGTCATCGCCTAATGCCAACTTACAAGAAGTCCCCTATAATAAACCACCAAATAAATTACTGAATAACTTAATCTTTTATAAACAGCTGCAAAAAATAGGCAACACTGTAGTAAAATAAAGCTATTTTAATATAACTATTGTTAATTATATGTTGTCATAAAAAAGTAAGGATTTTGCTTTTGTTTTGCACGAAAAATAACGTAACGTCTAGTATAAAACAACAGCCAAAATAGCAATAAAATGGTGTTGTTTTTTGCAACTATTTTGTAGAAAATAACATAACTCAAAGTATAAAACAACAAAAAAAATAACAGTAAAATAAAGCTATATTTACTGTTGTTTTGCAAAAAAAAAAAAGCATCATGATTTTTACTACAAAAAAGCAGTAAAATAAAGTTGTTGTTGCTGTTGTTTTACAGCAAAACAACATGATTTTTACTATAAAATGGTAGTAAGAACAACAGTAAAATAAAGCTATTTTTACTACTACAAACCATCGGTAAGACTAGCAGTAATATAAAGCTATTTTTGTTGTTGTTTTACAAAAAGTAGCTTGATTTTAACTACAAAACAACAACAAAAATAACAATAACATAAAGCTATCTTCCACTGATATTTAGTAGAAAAACGACATTATTTTTTTGACAAAACAACAACAGAAATGACAATTAAATAAATTATTTTTTTATTGTATCTCTTGTAAAGTTAACATGAATTTCACTGTAAAATAAGATGTTTACTGCAAAATAGTAAAAACCATAAAAAAAACAGTAAGATGTACCTTTGATAACCTTACAATTGGCATTGATTGGTCCTTTGTGACAGGCCTGCACTGATCTTGCCTTTCACCTAGATCTGAACAACTATCTCGGTCATATTGTAGTTGATTTGGTGGAAATTGAGAGTCATTAAATCCCTTCATGAATTCTTTTTAAAATCTATCATCCTCTGCATGACAATCCTATCAACATGTTCTTCGACAATATTCTCTATATCAATTGCTATGAATTTATGTTTTGCCCTTCCAAAATATGATGTTATCGTCATTCCATCACTAGTAGCTTGTACTCGACCTAGATGTTCTGGTTTCTCCAAAGCCATTGTGAGAATATACTCACCCAGTTGAAATAAAATTTCTCCATCAGCAACTTGTTTCTTTAAATCAGTCTACAAAGACAAAAAATTCAGGAACTTATCATATATTTACCATAATTTTATGAGTCAAATACTATGAAAAAATTATAATCTTACTATTTTCTCAGTAATTTCTTTAACACCCCCACATCTAAATTCACCATTCTTTGTTTTTTGAGCTTTAACCCAAAAGTCTTCTCGTGGTACGGGGTCATAAACACTAGTTGGTCATTGCTACGATAAATTATGTTGTTAGTTAGTTCACCTAATGCAACAAAGTTGGAATAAGAAAGAAGGAAAGTAAGAATGATTTAAAAAGTAAATTACAATTCGTTCTTCTAAGCCAACATATCCTCCTCTATAAAGATCGTGGTTTAGAGTGACTTTGTTGTGCCATTCTGTCTGAGATTCAATAAGATTCTGTATTATCAAGTGAACCAAAAAACATTATACATTAATAACAAAATTTATGATAACATAAAGTATTTATATGGAAATATGACACATAATTGTATTTTTTAACCTTAAACTCTACTGGTTTCCTGAACTCAAAAAATTGGTTCCAATCTTCTTGAGAAATTGAACCCCATTCTTGGCCGATTGGGGAATGTCTTGGAAGTTTGGGTTCATCTATATGCTCTTTTACATATGCCGTGAGCTTATACTTAAATATCTTCCAAGTCTTGTTAAATTTCATCAATGAAACTTTTTCTATCTTCACCAACAACAAATTTTGCCTTTATGCAAATGATCGTAATTAATAAATTAGAAATTTCATTAATAAATTAGTAATTTCTAAATTAATTATGAAAAAAGTTCTAAATGTTAGCATACATACCGTAACACATGCCCATAACTTGTTTTTGACTTCTGTGGGTACTTTTTTCCAAGGTGTATACATAATCAGAACCAAAGATCGAGACCAAACCCCACCCATTCTACTCAATTTTGGTCGCATCTTGCCTATGGCCTGTCATTTGTAGTTAAAGTTAACTTGAAACTTCTTCCCATTGCTTGTACCTTTTACAATTTTAGGCATCATGGTTGGACCTCTTTTCTTCATTTCCTTCGTTTCTAAAGTATATGCATCATCATCTTGAGGAATATTTCAAGAACTCATTTAAACCAGTGACTTAAAAATAATTAGTAAACCATAGAAGAAATTTTCAAGAAAATGATTTCACATGAAAATAATATGACACAATATCATAAAGTTTTCTTTATAACTAAGTGCTCACAATCATTTTTAAAATAAGCTAAATTAGGCTCTTCCTTTCGATCAAATGAGAGGTAATATGCTGCTAAAAGATTGTTTATAAAATGGTCGTATAAGCCATCTTCATTGACATCAATATTAGCAACATTAATAGAAGGCTCTAAAACAATTGACCATCTAGGATCAAGTTGGTCTTCAACATAGAACACTTGTTTTGCTTGAGATGCTAGAATGAATAGATCATTTTTATGCCCTGTTATTTGAAGATCAACTCGAGTAAACCCAAACTTATTTGCTTTGACCCAATGACATCGAAACATTGGAATTCTAAACTGATGATAGTCCAAATCCTATATCTCTTGAATAATGCCATAGAAAGTCATATCTGAATAGTTTGGATTATTATCTTTAGCACTTGAGATTTGTAAAGCCTTGGCCATTAAGGTGACCCCACTATTTTGAACAACTCGTGCATCATCCAATTCCTTTGTGTAAAATCAATGATCATTTACAACATATCCGGAATTCCTTATTACTTCTAAACGAGGCCCATGTGCTATCCACCTCAGTGATTTGGAAATGCCATGATTTGAACTATTCAATTGTTGTTCAACCTTGGTGCAATAAAAAACATGTACTGTAAAAATTAACCAAAAAAGAAAAAGAAAGCATAATGCAAAGATAAATTCATCAACCAACAGGTAATTGCTTTAAGGTGCAACTACCCAATAAATGTTTTACTATGCTCATCATGCTACCATTTTTCTCTTTTATACTTTATGGGTGCAACTCCTTTAAATATTCAAAGTGCTCACAAATACAATAGTTTAAACATGTTACTTCATTTTAGAAAAATTAAATAAAATAAATGATAGTAATTGAAAACAAAAGATAAAACACTTACTCAATTTAAGGTTGAACAACATTTTTGTTTGCTAAAACATAAAGATGTTCTTGCTACCACTAGTGAAAAAGCACAATCTCAACTTTACCTCCTAAAAGAGGATAGCCCATATCTAAATAGCCATATGCAACATTTTTTCAAGATGGAATTCCAACTGCATCTATACCAGATAAATACTCTGTGCAAAACTCAACAGCTTCTTCAGCAATGTATGATTCAGCTATACAACCCTTTGGTCTATTACGGTTCCTGACATATCTTTAACTTTTTTATGTCTCTTTGGAATGGATACATCCATCGTAAATAAACCAGCCCACAAAGTTTAACTTTTCGAATGAGATGTACCATCAAATAAACCATGACATAAAAAAAAGCTGGAAGAAAATACATCTCAAGCAAGCATACCGTTTCAACTACATCAGCTTGCAGTTGATCAAGTGCGGCCACATTTACAACCTTGTTGCACAATGCATTGAAAAAAAACACAATATTATTATAACTTTTTGACGTGATCTGGCAGCAATGCCTTTATAGCCACGGGTAATAACTGTTGCATCAGAATATGATAGTCATGAGACTTCAATAACACACGATTTCTTATGTTTGAAGAGTAACCATTAAGGACCTTTATCTCATATAATGTTTTATAAAATCTAGTTTTCTCTTTATTACTTAATGTGAAAGATGCTGCAGGTAACTTAGTTCTCATGTTTTCAGTTATAGGGTCCAATTCACTCTGCATATTAAATGGTTTAAGATCTATATGAGCTGTAAGTCCATCTGTTATTTTTCCTTCTATGCCAAGCAATGTACCGACAATACTCTCACATATATTCTTCTCAACATGCATAACATCAAGCACATGTCAAACATAAAGATACTTCCAATATTCAAGGTCAAAGAATATAGATTTTTTCTTCCAATAACTTTGTGAAACCAGACATTTGCCATTTTGCTTTCGCCATGTAACATTCAACCTATCCATTTTTGCTAGAACTTCATTTCCACTTAATGGTTCAACTGCTCTTTTATATTCAGGAAACCATTAAATTCTTTTACCATATCACGATACGGGTAATAATCTTAGATCATTAATCAATGATGGTAAGTACACATCAATATCATTACCAGGTTACTTAGGACGCGATATCAACAAGGTTAACATCATAAACTTTCTTTTCATGCATAGCCACGGTGGAAGATTATAAGTCACCAGTATAACTGGCCAACAACTATTCTTACTACTTAAGGAACTATGTGGACTCATCTCATCTGCAAAAGGAGCAAGCCTTAGGATTCTTGGTTCAGATGCAAAAGCATGCCATGTGTAGTCTATGAGCTTCCATGATGGATTATCGGCTGGTTGACATAGATAACCATCAACTTCTCTTTGTTCTACATGCCACGCTAAGTTTTTAGTTGTTTCCTCATTGCTGAATATTCTTGTAAACCTAGGGGCTGGTAGAAAATACCATAACACTTTTGCAAGCACACCTGATTTTAGCTTTTCTAAGTTCTTCATTACCTTCCACTTAGACAATCCACAAGTACGGCAAGAAGTTAAATCTTTGTAATCCTTCAAATATAGTATACAATCATTCGAGCAGGCATAAATCTTCTCATATTCCATTCCCAATGTATTCAATTTTTTTTTTTGCCTCATACATGGATGTCGGGATTTAATTTTGGTCTGGAAGCATCTCTCTTAGTAATTTAAGTAGCTCGAAGAAACTTCTATCTGACCATCCGCTCTTCACTTTCAAGTTGTATAGTTCAACAGAGGAGCTAATAATGTGTCAATTTGATTACAAATAAATCAAAACGTCAAATAAAGCTAACCTAGGTAATGAACTGAGGATGCATTGGTGCATTAATAATGGGATTCAACTTGGTGGCTGCTGAGACGGCACAACAATCCTAAGGTTGTGATGGTTACAAAGTGGGCAACAATCAATCTTGGCTATTCTGGAGAGAAATGAGCGAGTGATGCAAGGAATTTGGGTATCTGTGAGAGATATTTTAAAGTGAAGAAATAAAATGCCCAAGTCTAGAAATCCACATTGCTTTTTTAATTTGTATTATTCTACGACCGTTTATTTTATAAATGGTCATGAATAAAGATTAATAATTTCCTTTTTAACGACGGTTCTTAAAATAACCATCATTAATACTAAGGTTATATTTTAGTGGATATATAGTGACAGTTAAGTTTTAAAACCGTCATTGTAAGTATGTATTTTTAATGATGGTTTTTTATAATAAACTGTCATTAAACTTAACACCATATTTTAACTATACATTTAATGACTGTTTTCGAATAAAACCATCATTGTAATTGTTTATTTTTAATGACGATTTTTATAACAAACCATCATTAAAAATTAAATAATATTTTAACTTTATATTTAATGATGGTTTTCGAATGAAACCATCATTGTAAGTATTAATATTTTTAATGACAGTTTTTATAACGAACCGTGATTAAAATAACATTATATTTTAATTTTACATGTAATGATGGGTTTTTTTATGAAACTGTCATTGTAAGTATTAAATATTATGACAGTTCACATAATAACAGTCATACAAAGGTTTTAATGACGGTTATTAAAAGAAACCGTCATAACTTATTGGTGACTATTTTGAATTTTTGTAATAGTAGTGTAAATAGCTATACAAAATTACTTTCCTATCTTAGTATACGTGATTGTCTTTAACACTCTCCCCCAAGTTCAGGTGTATGTTAATAACAACCAACTTGTCAAATAGTACTTCAAAATGAGATAAACTTAATGCTTTCGTGAATAAGTCTGTAATTTGGTTAGTGTTTCATATGTGTGCTACCTTGACCAAACCCTCTTGAATCTTTTCACGAACCAAGTGACAGTCAATTTCAATATGCTTTGTTTGTTCATGAAAGACTGGTTTGAGGCAATTTGTAGAGTAGCTTGGTTGTCACAAAACAACATGCTCGGTCAAGTATGTTTGATTTCCAAGTCTATCAAGATATTCTTCAACCAAGTAACTTCCCAACATGTAACAACCATAAAGCGATACTCTGCCACAGCATTTGACTGAGCCCCTATTGTTTGCTTCTTTGTTTTCTAAGAAATTGGTGATTGTCCAAGAAATATACAATGACCTATTGTTGACCTTTTTGTGTCTTTACAGCAAGCCCAATCAGCATCAACAAATGCTTCAATTGGAGTGTTCTTGTGGAGGATAAGAGGATACAGTGTCTTGGTGTGTGCTTTAAATTTTTGAAAACTCTATATGCTACCTCAAAATGTGATATACATGATTTGTCTATAAGTTGACCTAAAAAATTGACGGCATACACCAAATCTAGTCTAGTAATGGTTAGGAATATCAATCTCCCTGTTGTACAAATTTTATTAAACTCGCAAGTGCACGAATCTATTGTAGAATAGATCAATGGTGACGAGTGTTGATCTCAAGAGGAGGTGGATTTTAATTATATATAGAATTAATTTTTATGAGGGTGGTTGGATTTGTGGTGAAAATGATTTGAAAATGATTTCGATTAAAATGACGTACTTGGGTATCTAGATCCGTATCAACATGCACCATGGGCTAAATATTCCGTATTAATACCAATTAAATCATGAGGAGGGAATCCACACCTTATGAACTACACCCTAATCAATATCGTGCTAAGCACTTATCATGCCAAATAATAATAACCTTGTATTAAAGAGCAGATGAAACCAAGGCGGTATCTAGACAAGATTATTATTATTTGTCGAAGAGAAATCAAAAAGTCCACAAAAACTAGAGGGGAAGATAAAATAAATTTATCAAATAAAGTCCATAACACATGTTGAGACTTCACCTTCAACCCAAGCTTGAAAGAAAATTAGTTACTCATAATTGAACTAGGGGCAAAATGGAAATTTATTAAAATATGTAGAAAATACAAAATAGAGAAGGAATTACAGAAAATAGAGTCCAAAAATGGATTCAAAGCTATCAAATTTGGGGGGGGGGGGGAGGCTCTTTTATAGATATATTGAGTAAATCGTGGCCATCGGATTAAAAACAGTTTGGATGCTCAATATTGCCCCACGTCATCAGTCAACAGTACGCGGTTTGACCACGCGAGTGAACAGTAACACATTTGACTCAAGTTGAACAGTGACACGACTTGGTTGAAAATAATCCTATGTAATGCATGTACCGTACACGAGATTTTTTGTCCACAATATGCTATCACGTTATCGATCAACAGTGCATAAGAATTTTAGTCCAACAGGATCATGACACCTCATCAGTCAATGCCACGTCATTGATCCGTCTATGTGAACAGTGTCGTGAACAAGAACATAGACAGTACAGTACATGTGAACAATGCCATTTTTTTATTTTATACTCCTCCTAAGGTTTTTGACCGTCCTGAGTTCAAAAGTGATGTCCGTTTTGCTGTCTGATCTCTGGTTCATTGTAAAATGACTATGATGCCCCTAAAAGATTGATTTTATTCTTCTTTCCCAATTCTTTTTTTTAAATACATAAAATACTTAATTATAATACAACACACATAATTAAATGACAAGAAATTTAAATAAATAAAAGTAAGGGTATTAGTAAAACTTGAAGTGTAAAATGACAATTTTCTCCTTTATAAATATACATTTTCTAACACTCAACACTTCCCACAAAACACCTATATGATGAAAGATCATTCAAATGGTCTCCATTAGATTGTTCAAGAACTAAGTTTTGTTCCATTAGGAACTTGGGTGGTTTAGCTCCTTCTAATATCTCCAATGCATATTTAATTTGAGAAAAAAAAATCCTTTTCGAAGACCTTGCCACCTCGATACCTAAGAAGTATTTGAGTTATCCAAGATTTTTAAGCTTGAATTGCCTGGACAAAAACTATTTTACATCTTCAATATATTGTAGATTGTTGCCTGCCAATATCACACCATCAACATATACAAGAATTGCCGTAAAACTAGCAATATAGGATTGGACAAACAATGAGTAATCTGCTTTCGATTGGTGAAAACCAGTAGCTTTGAGGGTTGAAGATAGCTTTATAAACCATTGCTTGGAAGCTTGTTTCAAGCCATATAAGGATCTGGTAGAGAAATGATTCCCTTCTATCAAGTTTCTTTCTACTAAACCAAGACCTATCTCTAATCCAAGATCAATCAATGGACATACAAGCAGGAACATATCCAATCCTTGAAAGAATAAGAACAAAAAAAGAATGAACAACCAAAGAAAACAGAGGTTATAGTGTTTCAACACTTAAGCACAATGCCTACTTCCCCTTGAGGTAGATCATCAAGTGTACACACAAGAAAACAAGATCAACCTCTCTCTTCTTTACAAATTTTGATCCCTACTTGATTAGCTCTCCCAGAACACTCAAGAATCAGCTTATATAAATTGATTCTAGGCTTGTTACATTAACTGGCATTTTCCCTCTAAAACCAACAACTTTAATAACTTTAATATGCATGCTTCACGTGCTTACTAAAGAATCTTCTAAACGACATTTAATTATGCCCTTTGAGGCAGTTTATTTTAATAGAGAATCATGCAGTATACACATGATTTACTTAAGCACTTTGGATGACAAAGCCACTAACATCGGTTTGTGCTCTACAACTTTAAAGATGACACGTCATTCAAACTCAAATCCTCAAAATGATAGGTTGCCCATTTGAGTTTGGCTGGATGGCTAGTAGTGGAGTGGTGTCGTGTCAGTGACTCTTGATAGAGTGAGAGAGGCTTGATAGCGTGAGTTCGAGAGAGGCTTAATTGTATCATATGCACTTTAATTTTCTAATTAAGTGAATTATTATTTTCCCTTCGATATAAAATTATTAAAGTTTTTGGATTTATTATATATTTTAATTGATAGAATTTTTAACATAACTTAAAATGATTGCATTGAGAATTAGACAGTTTTAATAAATTAATCATGTTTTGAATAATTTAAAATTTTCACAACATTAAATCAAGACAATTGGAAAGCAATCCAAAAGTAGTGTAGTTGGATTTTATTTTTAATATGGGTTCGGTGTTAGCTAAATTTACATTAAGCTATAAAAAAAAAAAAGAGAGGCCGATTCTATAAATTGAGAAGGGGGGGAGAGAAAGAGGGAGAGAGAGAGCTGAATCAGGTTACTCGAACTCGGATCCAATCAACAACCCGATTGCATTTAACGATTTCAGCCATCTCACCCGTTGAGCAAGGTATCGATCAGATGCTTGGAAGTCGGCCATCACTTCCCTACTGTCATCACTGTCAGAAAATGACCAGAGCACTGCCGATCAAGTTTCGTAGCCTATGACTTTTTTACCTTGCTTTGCTGCGATTTCTGTTCCTCAGTTCACCCTCATCATTTTCTGTCAAGTCCCATCACTTGAAATGACCTGATTGCTACCGATCAACCTTTAGTGGAATCACGACTTTGGGAGCTTGATTCGCCACCATCGTTGCGCATGGGAGGTCACTATTGGCACCATTGAACTCAACTCAGCTAGTAGTGTCTAACCTAAGTGTCTCGATCACCGTTGATCGACAAGAGCATTTCGATAATTTTACAACCTCAGAGATGTTTTTTGTAATTTCTTAAGTTGTTGATAATTTAGTAATTTCAGACTAAGGGCAGTTAGGTAAATTGTAATTATAGGGGTAATTCAATAATTTAAGTCTGCAGGGGCAATTAAAAAATTTCATACTTCAAGGGAAATAAGTAAATTCAAACCTTGGTGGATAATTTGGTAATTTTATTTTGAGGATAGTTTAGTAATTTTTCATTTAAGGGATAATTTGGTAATTTTAAGAGAGAGGTATTTTAATAATTTCATATAATCGGGGGTTATATGAGAGTAATAAATGATCGTTTAAAGTTTAATTGCATAGCGTTGCTTTCGTTGCACATTTACGTATAGTAATTATGTCGTTTCTTGAATTAGAAAGATCCGCAAACGAGAATCAACTGACAGTCATGGACGATAGCTGAGTTTGAGTGTCACCTCTGTGAGTGGAATATACAAAACCTATTTCATATTTTATTATGATAGTAAAGCATGTTTGCGAAGTAGGTATTTTAAATACTTGAATTCAATGATTTTCTCAAAATGGATTTTATTTACATGTTGATATGTCATTAAAAAGTGTTTGGTTAATGGCTTTCCATATCGATTTTTGAATAACATATGATAGTATTTTAAAGACAAGAGAAATAGATTCACATGTGTTAATGAAAAGAAAAATATGATTAAAAGGTATATGAATATGAGTATAAAGAATTATTTTTAAAGTCATTAGATAGTACCCTTCCCCTTCAGATATAGTGATACAAATGATATAGATGAGATATATGTTAGTAATATGCCCTAAAGGCCAATCGAATGGTGATTTGATTGTTTAGGGAATAATTGTATTTGAATAGCATTTTGATATTTATAAAATGGCAAAGTTATCAATATTCATATATTAATTTAATGAATATAGTCCAAGAAGTAAAATAGTTAAGGAACACATTCTCGAGTATGTCGAGAATATGAAACGTGTATCCTTTGTACTATACTTCTAAATAGTTCCTAGTGGTGGATTTATGATTGGACATTATAAATTCCTATAAACACTAGTATGTGTTATGACTCCTTATGGTATGTGATACTAAAATGGATGGTGAGTTTCATATCATTGACATGAGATGTCAAGTCAAACATATAGGTACTTGTTAAAAGAACAAGTTTAATGAACTTGACCGAATATAGTAAGCCATATGGTCGTGAGTGTTAATGGCTTATTATACATTGTTACAGACACTATGTTTAGTAATGGTCTTTAGACCTGAGGCATAACAGATGTCTTATACATAGACATCTCTGATATGTGAATGCATAACGATTGATTCCTAATCACGGAAGAGATCTAGCAATAGCTGTCATGGTTGGCTATGTATGAAGACAAGTTGATGGCCAATATGGAATTCATCACTTTGTAATATACAAAAAGGATGTCCCTATGAGATAATATGAATTGGCATGAGAAATCCTTGGCCAAGGTGAAATATATTTGAAGGAGTTCAAATTATATTAACATGCCAAGTTCATTTATATTTATATTTATTTTGAGATAAAGCACAACTGCTTAACATAATAAACCATAAGCTGTGCTTTTCTCTGGACATGGATGATGAAGAGACCAAGACATAGAGATACAATGGAATAGGTTCTATAGATCCAACAATTCTTGTTATTTGGATAGTCGTGATATACTGCTAGGTGTTACTCATGACTTGTAGAAACCTTATGATCAATATTGGTAAAGCGTATTACCAATGCATCTTAAGGTCATTAGAAAGGTTCTAATTGATGACTAAAGAGTTTAGCATCATTTAATGAATAAAGAGTTATCATTAAAATAGTTCTACTACCTTATAACTAAGAACCTAAAAGGTCACACACAATATAGAAATGAAAAAGGAGTTACTAGAAAATGAGAAGTTAGATTTCCTAATTTTAGGAAAATAAATATTTATATTATAATTCATTGAGAACGAATATAAATATAAATATATCTTAAATATGATTTAAGATAGAAATTTAGATGTTCCATAAATAGTTTAAGGAACAAAATAAATTTCATAAATCCTCAATTAAACATTATGGAATGTCGAACACGTAAAATGACCGTTTTGGACATGTTCGGGTTCATATATGATTATGGACTTCTAGACCAATTTTGGGTTTAGAATTATGGGCTTTTATTGGATCCAATATGGATTAAGAGAAAGCATTAGAACATGTCACAAGAGAAGCCCACATTTAACCATTTGATGTGATCAAAATGGGGTTAAATATTTAATTCCGAAATTAATTAATTTAGCTATTTATTTATTTAGTTAAATAAAATTATTAAAGTGATGGGATCACTTTCAATAAATAATGGCTAAGTGGGTGGGTCTAGCTCATGATAATGTTTGGTGCCATTATTAGAGATAATGGTGGTTTAGTTGGTGGAAGGAATCAAATGAGCTAGCACTCATGTTTCTTCATTATCTCTCTCATTTCTTAATGAAATTTCGAGATTCCAAATCCTCTGAACTCCTAGAACATTTCTAAGTGTGGACTGATTAGAGGCATCACAATTGGGGTGCTTAAAGGATCTCAGATCGTGGCAAAACAGAAGCTGTTCGTGCAGAGCTGTATTTTCTGGACAGTGTTCGGAGCTTGCTGTGTTCAGTCGTTTTCTCCTACTTCACGAAGTCGTTTTTGAAACTGCAAGTGAGGTAACTAAACTTCAATCTTTCCTCTTGATTTTCGTTTTTGAATGAAGTCGATCCGAGGTTTCTAGAGCTTCCGCCATCTGTTTTAATTTTACTGTGCAATAGTTGCGAAATTAGGAACCTCATGGACAAATGTTGTCCTTCAATATAGACCTTTGGGACCTGTTTGAGTACACACAGATGTTTTGGGCCATGTACTCAAGTGCCTTTGTCTTTTGGAGACTAGTTTATATATGCACAAATATGATGAGATATGAGATGACATTTCCCTGTCTATCAATTGTAGCTCTGCAGCATGAGGTTTCCCGATGGACCGTCCATCGAGGTTCGGGTATGATAAGATTATTCCCCTAGGTACTTATTTACTAATAGGTTTTAAGATTCAGTATTTGAGAATGTAGTATGATATGATTTTCTTGATTTTCATGCGGTATTATATATTATGTTTACGTTAGTGTATGACTTATCCTTAAATAAATTATTTAAGTTTCTTGTGGTAAATTTGGTAAAATTACTTACTGAAATGATATTCTTATTTTAAAGCAATTTGTTTTAAAAAATTACTATCCACTCACTAAGTTCACTGAGTTTTATACTCACTTCGTTTTTCTTATATTCCCCTACCTCCACAGGAGATTTGTAGACACAGCAATCGACCCAGCAATAATAGTTATATTGATGTTATAGTCATGTGATAGTGTTAGGAGTCGTAAATGTTCTTATTAGGATATTTTAGATTGTATAATTTTGTTGTAATTTATGATTAAGGATAACCTATTGTATTTTGATGTTAGAATGTTTGGATAATATTTGGCGTTTTTGATTGAGGAAGTTGGTTGTGGATGTTGGTTGAATATTGAACTATTTTTGGGATTGTTCATTTTATAAATTTGCAAGTTGGGAATGTTACGTTTATAGGGAGGACTCTGAAATTTTTTTGGTAGAATCTTAAATATTAGATTTATTATTAATTTGGTTTGACGAGTTTAGATAGACTTGTTCTAGGGGTTCGGGAGGGTCGTTTCATTGACGATATGAGAAAGACGATGTGATGGCATAAGTTTGTGAAATGGCTCCAAGAGCAAAGAAGTGTGAGCTGTGAGGTGTTAGAGCACTAGAGTAGTTAGTATTGGAGCACTAGATCAAAAGAAGTAGTGCCTCCTTTTTCTTTCAAAGTCGTAATGTTAATTATTACAGACTTAAGGTTGCTTTTTGTTGGGTCTTGTGAGTATGGGATATGAGTTGTCATGTGTGAATGCATGTGCGAGCTTTTTTTCTTTTATGGTTAGCGTCAATATCAAAAGATTAGAAAGGTTTTTAAGCAAAAACCTTAAAAGCTTGGTTTTTATACGCCTTGGGTTCAAGTTATATCTCGAATAATATAAGAATTACTTGGGTTTTTTCTTTTACCAATGCCTTAGTGTCAATTATCTCTGATGTCTAATTTACAAACACCATCATATCAATACTTTGTGATACTTGGATGTTAAATTGATAACTCTATGAAATGAGAGTTATCACGGCACTTTTAAGCGTAAATTAAAGTTGATTATTGCATTTTAGCTAAATTTTGCATAAGTGTCCATTATAGTTTAATTTCAATAAATTTTATTATTTTAGAATAATTTGTGTGCTTAAAATTGTGTGTATAATTGTAGGTAAGTGGGAGCTCAAATTTCAAAGAAAGAATACTGTTGCAATAAGAGTACAAAGATAAAGAAAGAACATGGCTACAAAAAGGATCGATGAAAGGCTGAAACAATGCAGATGTTGTAACCATTGCTGTAGCAATCTTGAAGCATTGATAGAGAAAATTTCACGCGAGATCTTTACAAAATCGTGATATGAAGTTTCCAAATTTGGAATATACGCACCCAAAACTTCTAGCTGACCTAGTTTGCAACTATAAATGAAGCATGCATGAAAAGGAAGGGAGAGAGCCATCAACCAAGGACATAACCAACTTGAGATAAGTGGAGAACGAAATCAACAAGTGAAATTAAGGGCTGCAATAGAGGAAAACTTGCAGAATTCAATCAGGAATTTAGTCATTTTTATTGTTCTCTTGTTTTCTTGTTCATTACTTAATCATGGGAACGTATTTGATGGTTAAAACTCTTTTGTTTATTTTTATTTCGCAAATCATGAACTAAATTTATTTATAGTTGAGTGATAAATAATCTTGATGGTTCATTGACTGATTTTATGTATTGGTGCATGTTTGCTATAACATTTTATTTTGATAGTACTTATTTTAATTTCATTATTTCAGTTGACTGCTCATTTAATGATACTAGCTAAGAGAGAGCAGCAAAAGGGTGTATCTTAGTGGAAATATGAAAGCAATACTTGGTTTTAGATTAAGTTTCCTTAGGGTCATGCTTGATCTAAAATTAGTGATGAATTAAATATATAGATTCACCTTGTAGGGAAAATAGAACCTAAACGTGTAATGTTATATCTTATGTTGGTATAACAATTGGTCACTGTTAGATTACATAAGGATATAAGACATCCAACAAGCGACAACTGAGAATACATAAGGATTCTGTCCAGTGCTGCAGCAGATGCTGCAGCAACTGAACCTACAATTAGAAGAAATAGTCAAAACCATTGAGAGAGTTTAATCACTCAACTACTCCATTCCCATTAGTTTTATCCTTGTGTATAACGTGAGAATTTACTCTATTGAATTTCTATTTATTGTATTTTATTTTAGTTAAATTGGATTAGTAGTTTTATTATTTGGTTTATTTTCAATCAAAGCAAAATGGTACTGTTAAATTTGCTGTAGCAAGTCTAATAATATCAATCCCTATGGAGACAATCTCAAACACTTATCATTATATTACTTGTTGTGTACACTTGCACATTGACATCAATAGCATTTGGATTTATACCAACATAAAAACATTAGATGGTCTAAATTTATGTAAATACTAATACTTTTTGACGAAGTATCATGAGTCAAGTATCGATAAAGACTATTTTTTTAGTAGTGCTTTTCTCAAATCATGGGGAGAACATCTTGACCATCTATTACTAAAAGATATTCATACATATAGTCTTTTTTTTTGGATGATAGGTTGATATGTTTTATGGCTTGTCTTCAGATAGAAGGCTGAATCACAAATGAATGCAAGTTCGACACCAAAAATTAATTTGAATAAATAAACGAAATAAAAATATCGTTATCATGCATGAGTTTGGGATAAATGTTACGAAATTGACAATTTGAATAAAGAAAATAAGAAAAAAGAGACTCAATCATGCATGAGCTTTGCTTGGAGCTACTTGAAAGACCTTGCACCTAAGCTACTCTAGCTCTCTATAAATTCTAACTCTTCTTCACCGAATGCAACGCGCATGAAACAGATATATAGCTTTGAAAACAACAAAATGAAGATTTCATTAGCAACAACACTCTCTTTACTTATCCTTGCCTTGGCCTCAAACTCTTTGTTGGTCTTAGGCACCTCATCAGTTCCTGAACCTCTCCTTGATGTCAACGGCAACAAGGTCTAATCCACCCTTCAGTACTACATAGTCTCAGCCATCTGGGGAGCTGGCGGTGGTGGAGTTAGCCTACACGGAGGCAGAAACGGATATTGTCCACTGGACGTTATCCAATTACCTTCTGATATGCAAAATGGAATCAAATTAACACTGTCACCATATAACAATTCTACAATTGTCCGAGAATCCACTGATCTCAACTTGAGATTCTCAGTGTTGCTATCTGGACGTGACCATTGTAACAAAGAACCGTTGTGGAAAGTTGATAATTATGACGCTGCGTCAGGCAAATGGTTTATAACAACCGGGGGACTTGATGGTCACCCTGGAGCTGAAACTTTGCTAAATTGGTTTAAGATTGAGAAACTTGGAAATTTTCCAGGTACATACAAAATCGTTCATTGTCCATCCGTTTGCGAGTCTTGTGTCAAACTCTGCAACAACGTTGGCCGTTCGTTTGAGGATGGCGTTCGACGTCTGGTTCTGGTTCGTGATGATGAGCCGGCATTTCCTGTTGTGTTAATTCCCGCTATAGAAAGATAGACGTCTGTGTAATCAATGTACCCTAACCAGCTAGCGGTATTATTATTCTAAATAACGGACCAGGCTAGCCGCTCTTTAATCTCTAGGA
>JAQOOD010000003.1:35059915-35209679 GCA_029633175.1 Citrus glauca
GAGATTATCATGTCTCTCAGTTACCTCATAGAGATCTTAAAGACTCCTTGTACGTTCCTCAGTTCTTTCATTTAAGAAAGGCGGCGGTGAATCTCCGCATGTGGTTGGTGCTGGTGAGATAGGTGGAGTGGCAGGCTCTTGTTGTTCGTCTACTTGTTTTATCTATGTATGATCATCTTCTTCAATGGGAAAGAAGTTGAAGTCGTCCACACCAGAGCCAAAATCCCATTCTCCTTCTTCATCAAAAATTATATCTCGACTAATCTCGATCTTCCCGTTGTTTGGATTGTAAAGCTTGTATTCTTTGGAGTTGTTGTCGTAGCTGATGAAGATGAACTCCTCACTTTTGTCATCCAGCTTGATTCTACTTTCATCTGGTACATGCATATGGGCAATGCTTCCGAAAACTCTTAGATGGGTGATGCCGGGTTTTCTTCCACTCCAAGCTTCTTGTGGCGTCTTGCCCCACACGCTCCTTGTTGGAGATCGATTGGATAAGTAGACTGCACATGCAACTGCTTCAGCCCAAAATTCTTTAGGTAGCCTCTTACTCTTAAGCATGCTTCTTGCCATGTCGAGGATGGTTATGTTCTTCCTTTCTACAACACCATTTTGTTGGGGGGATCTTGGAACTGTCAAAGGGCGTCGAATTCCATTTGCTTCACAAAACTCTATAAATTCTTTGGAAGTGAACTCTCTACCTCGATCAGATCTCATGGCTTTAATCTAGTATCCACTTTCGTTTTCAACTGCAGCTTTAAACTTCTTGAAAGTTTCAAAAACTTCTGATTTTTGCTTCAAAAAATACACCCAAGTTTTTCTTGAAAAATTATCTATAAAGAGAAGGAAGTAGTTACTTTTACCAAGGGAGTTTGTCTTGAATGGACTGCACACATCAGTATGAATGAGCTCGAGTGGCTTCTGAGCTCTTGAGTTGATTCCTTTGGAAAGCTCTTTCTGAACTGCTTGCCAAGTAAACATCCTTCACAAAGTTGATCAGGGTGATTGATGTATGGTAAGCCTTTCACCATGTTCTTCTTGAATAGTAGCTCTAATCCTCTAAAGTTGAGATGCCCATATCAAAGATGTCAAATCTAAGATGGATCTTTGTGACAGGCTTTGAGACATTTTGCAACATCATTTTAAATATTTAAAGGACACATTCTATTTTTCGACATTTTCATCTTTGTATTTAGATTTCCTTGGTCATCTCTTAGGAAAAGACTATAATCCTTTAAGTGAATATCGTAGCCTTTTTCTAAAAGTTGACCCAAACTAAGGATGTTGCTTTTCATATTGGGTAAATAGTAAACATTCGAAATTATTTGGTGACTACCATCTTTTGCACGAAAAAGAATGTTACCTCTACCCTTCACTGGTACTTTTGAATCATCTCCAAAAGCAACATTGCCATTCACAGATTCACTTAGTTGCACGAACATGCTTTTATTTCCACTCATATAATTGCTAGCACCTGTGTCAAGATACCATGTATTTTCTTGACCTCCACTTGTGTCATTCTGTGCCAATAAAAGTGTACCATCTTCACCATTTTTTTCTTCAACATAGTTCACTCTCTCCTTAATTCTGGTGCTTGGAGCTCTGCATTTTGAAGCATAATGCCCAAACTTTTGACAATGATAGCACTGTATTTGGGATTTGTCATACCTTGATCTTGAATTGCCTCTACCTCGTCCTCTGGTTGAGTTTTCTCCTTTGGCATAATTGGAGTTGTTGTTGAAATTCCAACCTCGTCCATGACCACGACCTCTACCTCGTCCTCGACCTCTGCCTCGAGCATAATGCCTTATCTCGTTGTCGGAGCTTTCTTCTCTTTTCTTTGGATTGACTTCTATCTTGAGAAGTTGTTCTTTGATTCCTTGCTTCTTTTTTTGTTTTTCTTCATAGGCTTGTAACCTTCCTTGAAGTTACTCGATCGTCATATCCTCCAGATCTCTTGTTTCTTCAATTGTCACAACAATATGATCAAACTTCGAGTCTACTGACCGAAGTATCTTTTCAATAATCCTTACCTCTTTTAACTCCTCCCCATTTCTTTTTAACTCATTCCAAACGGTCACAACCTGAGTAAAGTAGTCAGAAATTGACTCTGATGCCTTCATGTGTAAGGACTCAAATTCTCTTTTTAATGTTTGGAGACGAACCTTCTTTACTTGCTCCGCTCCTTTGTAAGAGGTCTCTAGTTTCTCCCATGCTTCTTTTGAGGAGGTTGTACTAACAATCTTTTCAAAAGCAACCTCATCTAATGATTGAAAAATGAGATACTTTGCTTTATTCTCTTTCTTTTTCAAGTCTTTTAAATTCTCCTTCTGCACCGCAGTTAAAGTGGCTTCATTTTCTGGCACAATAAAGCCTTTCTCCACGACATCCCATACGTCATGTGCGCCCAATAGAGCCTTCGTTTTAATACTCCAATTGTCAAACTTACTTCCCTTTAATTGTGGAACTTGAAATGACATTATATTACCGTTTTCCATAACTTACAAATTAAGTGAGAATTTGGAGATTCTGAAAGCACAGATGGATTTGGCACGTCGAAAAACCTTGGAAAGGACTCGAGTCAACTTTCGGTCAACGGTCAACGGTCAACGCCAGCTTGGTAGTCTTGATTCGGTTTGGATTGGTTCAGCTCGAGTTGGCTCGGTTCGACTTGATTCGGTTCAACTCGGCTCGGCTTGGTTCAGTTCGGCTCAACTTGGTTCAACTCGGTGAGTCGGCTTGGTTCAGGACAGAAAACTTCCGGCGGCAAATGTGGGCGTGTTCGGGCTTGGATCGGGATGATTTTTACGGCATCACGTTCCTCTCGTCGAAACCTTCGATTTGATATGCTATATGACTATATATAGCATCAAGCACTAGCTCTGATACCATTTTGTTGGAGAATTAACAAATAAAACACACAAAACACACACTATTTTATTTCTTCAACAACACTCCTCACCAATTACAACTCTTATTTTTCACTCTCTACACCTTAGAGATTTTGCTACTTCACTTGATGTTTGAACCAAAGGGGAGAGGGGATATTTATACATGAAACAAACTAATCACAACCATTCATTTATTCAACTAATACACAAATCCTCACCATCCATTAAAACCTACCACTCACCTACTTCACCAACCGCACCTAACATACCTAACACAAATGATTCAAACATCACCAACCATACCTACTCTTGAAATCATCCACGAGTTGGGCTTGATTTATTCATCTTGGATCAAGTTTATGATCCAACAAGTGAAACCGTGAATGATGAGAGTGAGTCCGAGACCGTGACCGTCAGCATCGGGCCGTTGGCGTCACTTGAGAGGCTACGAGAGAGAGAGAGATTGCTGTTTGCTGATTGGCTGTGCAGTGCGCCGCTGCGGCCTGAGCTTGTCTGCCGTCTGCGTGAGACTTGAGAGAGAGATTTTACCGATTGTTAGATTCATCTAAGAATTGATTAAATTGATTTTTACTTTTTTCTTTTATATTTTAAATTAGTTTTTTCCAGTTAAATTAAAGCGAAGCAATCGATTTGTCAAAACCGAACTGCACACAAACCAATCGGTTTGCTAGTTTTCGAACTATTCGGATTGTGCCCCTTTGAACCAAACCGAACCAAACTCAAATTTTTTGATTTGATTTGGCTTGGTTCGGTAAAAACGGAACCATTTACCCACCCCAAACTATAAAGAGGTTACAACATAATATTCATGTGATTACAAATTATTAATTTGACTTAATTATCCTTAGTGCAAGTGATATAGAGATTAGAGGTAAAATATGCATTATATTAATCTTATATAATTCAGAATATGCTAAGTTATCTTCAACGTCTAAATATTTGTATTTTCTTTAATGTTTTTCTCTCTATGTAAATTCTATAAATATTATTCAATAATTTAGTAATAACTCTAAAGAATAAATCATTGTCCCAAGTAACTTAAATAAATATTTTATTCCATCTTTAACCTTTAATATAACATAGCTTATATTTTTTACAATATACATATCATTATTAGTATATAAAGGTAAATTTCTTAAAACAGGATTTAGAAAAACTACAACTTTTTATTATAATTTATAATTGACTCAAATTAGAATTATAGTTTTTTATGACTATATGAAAATTATTTCTATGTAAAATATCACTATATTGAGATTTTAGTTTACTAATATATCTCTCGGATCTAAAAGCCCACCCAATGCTTATCAATAATTGCCTTTATATATTAAAAGTTAAATTCAGTCTAGAAATGTGAAACTAAAGAAATGAATAAATAAATGAGTAGAGATATTGACATCCCTCTAATATCCTTTAAAAACCCCTATTATAAGTACACCCCATTAAACAATGTTAGAACTTAGAAAATTTATATTTATTATTAACACCCACTTTAATTCCAAAACTGCCATTCTTCTAAATTTGATTTTCTATCCAACACCCAACAATAAACATCGGCAATATTTCAGCTACTTATCTCATATCATGCTTGTGGTCCCTCATTTATGCAATTTCTTGTCCATCTCTTGAGTTCTTCTTTTACGATTTTGGTACTTGATAAATTATTTTGGTCCCACTCCTTGATTTATGCTAAGCCATTGGACAGTCCTAAGGGTTTTTAACAAAAGATTGTTGCATGTATAACATTTATTTTAGTTTTCTAGATGAGTGAGACTCAAAACAATTCATTGATATTTGGAATTGGATTGATGATGAATGCCAGGAAATCGTAACCAATTGAAAATTGTACTTATGCGGAGTATGACAGCATTTGAATTTTAGAGGGAAATATTTAGTTGATAATTTGTCCTTAAATGTAATTATAAAAAATAAGGGTTTTATAAGTTCAATAAAGCGGTGCCAATAGCTCCACTCTAAATAAATATACTCTCACACAAGAAGAGAGTCAAACCCTTAATAACAACGAGCATGGAGCTGCCGACCAACTGAACAATCGGTTAATTTTTTTTTCCTATTTTAAAAACTATTCTGGTTGTTCCAGCAGTCATTTCAATAATTTGGTCTAATCGACCACAAACAAAACATGCTTTATATAATTTCTTAAAGTGAAATTATTGATGCATATGTTTAGAGTCTGGACCATCATACGTGTTTAAAAATTTGAAGTTGGAATCCGTCATATTCAAACTAATAATTCTGGGAAGTTGCTCTCCAAATCAATATTCCGATACCACATAATTAAATAATTTCTTGTTATTTATTAGTTTTTATATCCCGAGCCTTATTTTTTTTATTTTTTAAAACTCTCTAGTCAAATTTTTTTTTTCAGGTTTCCAATCCAGTTAGATTTTTAATTTTTTAATTACTCATTTACATTCTTGACACAAAAGCTATAATAGAAAATCACAACTTTTGGGTTATTTTACTTGATTCTTAAAGCTAGAAAAATTTCGCACTTATGTACTTCATCATATTTTTAATTAGCCCTGAGGCTATTGAAAATTTAGTGTTGATTGACATATAAATATATTAAAAATTAATTTGAAAAGAAATGACAAGGATAACATTTAAATGTTAAAATTTTCAAAGAGTGATTAATAAAAAAATAGTTGGTGAAAATTGGATTTTGTCATTTTCATTCAGCAGAATGGCTACCACTTTATATACAAGCATTACAACAAAGATCCTCTTCTTATGCCTATAAACTAGCTATGAATTTTATAGAAATAGTAATTAACACTACTATAAATTGGTCTTTAATGACGGTTTTAAAAGACATAAGATGACGGTTCATCTTAGGCAATGACATTAAAGGAGGTATACTTTTTATGACGGTTCAAAAACCGTCATTAAATGTCCATTTATAATGACGGCTATTTTAAAACTATCATTATATGCCATAGATACATAACATTTAATGACTGTTTTCGACAAAAAAAATCATTAAATGTGTATTTATAATGACGGTTATTTTACTAAACAGTCATTATTTATAATTTATACTAGAGATTTAACGACCGTTTGTTTGCAAAATCGGTATTAAAAAACATAATATTTAATGACGGTCTTAGGAAAAAAACCATCATTACATGTACTTTTTAATGACGGTTTATAGGAAAAAACCATCATTAAATTATTTTTTATTTTTTTACGATGGTTTTTTAAATACTCGTCATTAAATCAATATTTTTAATGACAGTTTTATATAAAACAATAATCTTGTTCTATTTTCACGATTGTTTATGAATTTATAATGACGGTTTTTATAAAACCATCATCTTAAATGTTATCTAAATAAAAAAAAATTACAAGCCTACTTTAATTGTAATTTTCTATTTAACAAGTATATTTTTACAATTATTTTTTTACAAACTATATCATATACAAAATATTGTTTTACAAAAATCTTAGATGTATAATCCTTCATACATCCTCAACAAAATGTTATACATTGAAATTCTTACAAATACTCTTCCGATATAACAAAATCGACTACTAACTAAGAAAATTCTCATACTCTTTTGTAGAGAACTTTGACAATCCGTCATCATCAACAAAATACTAGCTCTTTCACATGTAATCTAGCTACCACATCTAAATTCTCATCAAGTATTCATATGCAATATTTTCAAAAAGATTATATAGCTGCTAGTGACGTACGACATTATTTACAAAGAAAGAAAAAATAAATATATCAAGCTCATTTTTTACAAGTTGTATTTTAATCATGATAAGTTGTGGTATCTAGTACTATTAGAGACTAACCTTGAATTATCAATCAATTAATTTTTATATGTAGTAGCAAGTTGCCATGTATACCTAACTCCCTCGCATCTCACCTCGTCAATCTCCCTTTTAGTGTAACTTTGTATCTTAACAAACTATAAAGTGAAAAATATATAAATTATTTGGTGGGAAAAATAAATAAATATTTGATAACACATTGCCAATACCTTTTCTAGAATAGAGACATTAATATTAGCCATAATATCCCCGTATATTTCATCACATAATATTTGCAATGCTCAACATTTTTGGGTTGACGAGGACACTACAAAAGAGAAAGTAATAGATTTAAATTACCCAATGGACAAATTCATGCAATAATAGATTATAATTCTCAATACAAACTATTATGAATTTGAATTTAAGACTGATGTTCCTAACTTTGATTGGTTTCCATATGCAATGCTTCTGATTAATGTTTCCATTTGTCATGCTAAACATTCGCAATGAACTTAATTTCAAAATTACAAAGCATATATTAGAAAATAATATAAAGAAAAACAAGCTAAAAAACAAAATTTATTTAATATACCTATTAATAAGCTCTTTCAAGTTTTGATGCAGAACTTGGCCAATTGAATCAAAAAAATAACATTGGCATTCATATGAATCAATAACAGCCAACATCCAATGAGCTCTACTTGCAAAATACTTATCATTGTAAGATTCCAAATATCATAGCAATCGTATTCACTTTGAATGTATAACTTACGATTCATTATATGGAAAATGATAAGTTACATTGGATTGACCGATTCCATTATATCTCCAAGCTTTTTGGCATTTTCCTCACTGTCATGGGCATTCTCATTTGCAAAAAAATCTGGATCAGCAAACTTGAACCTTGTTTTTTCCAAATTGCATCTCTTTATATTCTTAAATAGCAGTCTGTACAAGACATAAAATATAAATAATATACACTCTTACATCTATATATAGCAATATTAGAAATTTTATATAAGACATCACCTCCTATACACTTTTATGACACTAACTGATATTTGTTTCATTCTACAAAATTGTAGAATATCATTCCTAGCAAGGAACATCATTTTAGTTTTAGAAGCAAACATATTTAGATCAAAATTGATTATAATGGATCTGGATGGGTGCATCACATTCTTATCGAATGAAAAAATACTTTCCACAATTGGAGGCATACTTGAACTTGCTACGTCTTGAGAAATAAACTTTGATACCTAATATTAAAAGGAAAAACTTAATTAAACACAAAATAATAATCTACCTATTTGAATATATGGTGTAATGAAATAATTTACCTTGTTGTTACTTGTAATAACAAATTTTTTAGGCCAAGCCACGATAGATGCAATAGCATGGCTTACAAGTATAAGCTCATCATGAACCGGTCGAGGTAAGATAGCATTTTTTGGTATGCAACATCAATAGACACATGTACATCAGTAGATGCAAATGGTATGCCATACACGGTTGCATTGGGTTCATTATCCATAAATATCGTTCCTTGAGCCACTATGTTATGTCATCGCCTAATGCCAACTTACAAGAAGTCCCCTGTAATAAACCACCAAATAAATTACTGAATAACTTAATCTTTTATAAACAGCTGCAAAAAATAGGCAACACTGTAGTAAAATAAAGCTATTTTAATATAACTATTGTTAATTATATGTTGTCATAAAAAAGTAAGGATTTAGCTTTTGTTTTGCATGAAAAATAACATAACGTTTAGTATAAAACAACAACCAAAATAGCAATAAAATGGTGTTGTTTTTGCTACTATTTTGTAGAAAACAATATAACTCAAAGTATAAAACAACAACAAAAATAACAGTAAAATAAAGCTATATTTACTGTTGTTTTTCCCAAAAAAAGCAACATGATTTTTACTAAAAAAACAGTAAAATAAAGAGGTTGTTGCTGTTGTTTTACAACAAAACAACATGATTTTTACTACAAAATGGTAGTAAGAACAACAATAAAATAAATCTATTTTTCCTACTACAAACCAACAGTAAGACTAGCAGTAAGACTAGCAGTAATATACAGCTATTTTTGTTGTTGTTTTACAAAAAGTAGCTTGATTTTCACTACAAAACAACAAGAAAACTAACAATAACATAAAGCTATCTTCCACCGATATTTCGTAGAAAAACGACATTATTTTTTTGACAAAACAACAACATAAATGACAATTAAATAAATTATTTTTTTTGTATCACCTGTAAAGTTAACATGAATTTCACTGTAAAATAAGATGCTTACTGCAAAATAGTAAAAACCATAAAAAAATAATAAACTGTAAGATGTACCTTTGATAACCTTACAATTAGCATTGATTGGTCCTTTGTGATAGGCCTGCACTGATCTTGCCTTTCACCTAGATCTGAACAACTATCTCAGTCATATTTTAGTCGATTTGGTGGAAATTGAGAGTCATTGAATTCCTTCATGAATTCTTTTTAAAATCTATAATCCTCTGCGTGACAATCTTATCAACATTCTCTTCGACAATATTCTCTATATCAATTGCTATGAATTTACGTTTTACCCTTCCAAAATATGATGTTATCGTCATTCCATCACTAGTAGCTTGTACTCGACCTTGATGTTCTGGTTTCTCCAAAGCCATTGTGAGAATTTCCTCACCTGGTTGAAATGAAATTTCTCCATCAGCAACTTGTTTCTTTAAATCAGTCTACAAAGACAAAAAATTCAGGAACTTATCATATATGTACTATAATCTTATGAGTCAAATACTATGAAAAAATTATAATCCTACTATTTTCTCAGCATTTTCTTTAACATCCCCATATCTAAATTCACTATTCTTTGTTTTTTGAGCTTTAACCCAAAAGTCTTCTCGTGGTATGGGGTCATAAACACTAGTTGGTCATTGCTACGATAAATTATGTTGTTAGTTAGTTCACCTAATGCAACAAAGTTGGAATAAGAAAGAAGGAAAGTAAGAATGATTTAAAAAGTAAATTATAATTCGTTCTTTTAAGCCAACATATCCTCCTCTAGAAAGATCGTGGTTTAGAGTGACTTTGTTGTGCTGTTCCGTTTGAGATTCCATATTATCAAGCGAACCAAAAAACATTATACATTAATAACAAAATTTATGATAACATAAAGTATTTATATGGAAATATGACACATAATTGTATTTTTTAACCTTAAACTCTACTGGTTTCCTGAACTCAAAAAATTGGTTCCAATCTTCTTGAGAAATTGAACCCCATTCTTGGCCGATTGGGGAATGTCTTGGAAGTTTGGGTTCATCTATATGCTTAAAGATTTCATAAATTTCAGAAGAGTGGTTTGATTTCTTTAGTTTACTCAATGCATGCGGAAATGGTGGTTCAGGTGGAACAATAGTTACTTCTTCACTAGGTGTAAGTTCATTTAGTCCTTCCTTACCCTTTGAATTTTCATCATTTTCACAAGGTTCAGGCATAGGTCTATCAACAACCTTACCACTACGAAGAGTTATAACTGACTTGACTTGGTCTGTGGGTGGATTTTGTTGAATTTTAGGATTTGGTTGTGGTTGAGCTGGAAATTTTCCTTTTTCTTGAATGGTGAGTGCAGAAGCAATTTTAGCAAGAGTATCTTTAAAATCAGAAAAAGTTTGTGCATTTTGATTGTTAATAACATCTTGCTTTCTGATGAATGAATGCATTGTGTCTTCCAAATTTTTCCAGGGAGGTGGAACATATGCTGGATAAGGCTGAGGATTTTGAAAATTTTGTGGAGGTGGCGCTTGTGAAGATTGTGCATTATTATTATTCCTCCAACTGAAATTCGGATGATTTCGCCAACCAGGATTATAAGTCTGTGAATATGGGTTTGGTTTATTGAAAGTGTTGATGACATTAGCTTGATCATTTAGACATTCTTTAAGAGCAGGCAAAGTGGGACACTCTTGGGTGAAATGATCATTTGAACTACATATGTTACATGCAATTTCTTGAACAGATTTTACTTGATCACTCTTTTTATGCTCCAAAGCTTCAACTTTCCTAACTAGGGATGCAAATTTTGCTTGTAAATCATGATCTTCCCTAAGGTTATGGATTCCTCCACTAGATGGAGATGGTTGTTGTTTATTTGTCAATTCAAAAGTTCCAACAGTATCCCAATGTTGTGCATTTTCAGCTAATTGGTCGAGGTAATCTAGTGCATCTTCAGGATTTTTATCCCTAAATTCACCATTACACATCATTTCAACAACCTGTCTACTTTGGGGTATTAAGCCCTCGTAAAAGTAAGTGACCAATCGCCAAGTTTCAAAACCATGATGTGGGCATATGTTAAGCAACTCTTTAAACCTATCCCAACATTGGTATAATGTTTCTCCATTTTTTTGAGTGAAAGAAGTAATTTGCCTTTTAAAAGAATTTGTTCTATGAGGTGGAAAGAATTTTTTCAAAAATTGTTCTTGCATGTTATTCCAAGTTCTTACTGATCCAGATCTAAGATTTTGTAGCCAAGTTTTAGCTTTATCTTTTAATGAAAAAGGAAAAAGCTTTAATCTAATTATGTTCATGCTACAATTTTGATCCGTGTATGTATTACAAACTTCTTCAAAATCTCTTAGATGCAAGTACGGATTCTCAGATTCTAAACCATGAAATGTTGGTAAAAGTTGGATAATACCTGGTTTAAAGTTGAATCGAGATGCTTCTGGAGGGAATACTATACACGACGGTGCTCCGGTTCTGGTTGGATTCATGTAGTCTCTCAGCGTTCTTGGTTGATTCTGATCATGCCCATGTTGAGATTGGTTGTCTCCCTGAGCAACTTGAAGATTAAGTTCACCCAAAACATTTTCGCCTTGATTTTCATCCATGATTAGTGGTGGAGATTGAGATCTACGAATTAACCTGCCACTTGAAGATCGAGACCAGCGTCTCATGCAATAGTTATGTTATAAAGGTAATATTTACACAAATTAATAACAAAATAAATATGCAAATAATATAAGTGTACAAAAGAAATTAAATAACAATTTTGGTGGTTGAACCCACCAAATAAATACAAAAGAAAGAAAAAGAAAGAAAGAAAAAAAATGGTGGTTGAACCCACCAATTAACAATAAATAATAAATAAATGCAAAATAAAATAAAATAAAATAAGAAAAAAATACTGAAAATTAAATAACTGAAAATAAAAATTAGAGTTAGTAGTTAGTTTGGTGGTTGAACCCACCAATAAAGCGAAAATAAATAAATACGAAATTAAATAAATGCAGAAAATTAAATAACTGAAATAAAAAAAAATTAGGAGTTAGTAGTTAGTAGTTAGTAAGTTAAAAGTTAAAAATTAGAGTTAGTAGTTAAAGTTAGTTTGGTCCAAATTAAGTCCAAAATATGTCCAAAATATGTCCAAGATATAAGTCCAAGTCTTGATTATTTGAGGAATTTCTTCTAGGGATTCAATTGCAAATTATTTTTAATTTTATGGGCAAACTATAATTTTTAAATGTTTAGAGTTGAGCAATTTAGGATAAAAGTAAAATAACGGAAAGAAGTTGGGGTCCGAATGAAATTAGCAGAAGTTTGGGCTAGAACGAGAATTGTTGGGGTGAAATGACAATTATGAAAGATATGGGGTCAAAAGAGAATTTAAGAAAACAAAGAGGGGGCAAACGAAAATTTACATAAAAGAAAAATAAAAAAACAGAAAAACAAAGCAAAATAAAAACTTTTCCCCGGCAACGGCACCAAAAACTTGACACAACTTAAAAGTAATATTAAACTCCCAAGTATAAGAGTGTCGTGTTGTATTATAACTCGGTGAGTCCGAGGTCGATCCACAGAGAAAAGATTTAATTTGTTTATTTTATTTTATCTAAAAATTGAAATTAAAACTTGAATTTAAATAACTTAATTTAAGTGAAACTATGGAATTGAACTAGTTAGGGTTATGGATCCACTCTTAGGAATAAATAAAACTTAATAAATTCTTTTTGCCAATTTATTTAGATTTATTACCCAAAAGATTAATTATACAAATTATTATTATTTTCCCTTTAATTTTATGATGGATTAAGTATTTATTGTGCCAAAATTCATTTTGTCTACAATAAGTCAAAATATCATTTCACCATGCCTTATATTAAGATCTTAAGAATTTATTGTGCCAAATTCATTTGTTTGTCTACAATAAATCAAATTTTCAAAATATAAAACATGTATAAAATTAAATAGAAAATAATTTAATTTATAAAATTAAAAATAGAATTTGATTAAATCATATTTATTACCTAAGAGTTTCACCTTCCCCTAACTAATATTATTTAGTTAAGCATAATTAAAATAAAAAGAAGGAGTAGAATTGAATTACTTATAATTAAAAGTAATAAAAACAATTAAAATTAGAAATAAAACTAATTTTATTTATAAAAATAATTATACAAAATATTAAAAACACACCTGGAAATGAAGATTACAAGGAGATGGAGAGAATTTGAGAAGAAAAGAGTTGTAGAGAGATGATTAAAAACCTAAAATGAGGCTATATTTATAGAAAAATAAATTCCTAATCTAGTGCTTTGCGGTCCATCATAAGCTTCATGCATGTGCTCCTCACAACCTTTAGATCAAGATCCAATGGCTGGTCAAACTTCAAAAGTCAACATCACACGTGGCATCATTTGACTCGTCCGATTTGCCCAAGGAACGGTTGAGATTTGGCGGGTTAATGGGCGGATCGGGTCGACCCGAATACAAGGATTCGGATCCTCCCACTTGCTTCACCAACCATTGCCACGTGGCACAATCATAGCCATTGAATCATGGACGGTTGAGATTTAGTCGAAATTGCCAGCCATCCCATGCACTCATATCTATTGTAAGCTCATTTCATCATCCAATCAGTGCTCGGTCAACTGGAAAAGTCAACTTTTTTTATACAAGCCCAATTTTAAGCCGATCTTGATCGATCCTAAGGTTTTCGGACCTCTGGAATCTAAATTTCACCTCCATTTTTCTATTTGGAGCCTCGAAGTACGTGAAATCAATATTTTTCCTAATAAACACATAAAAATACACAAAATTAAATATATTTAAAACATAATTAATAATTCCTAATATATTACATAAACACAAATATAAATTATAACATAAGCATAAAATAACATATTATCGCTTGATAATTCAACAATATTTAATACTAATCACACCCCCCAACCAGCTTATTGCTAGTCCTCTAGCAATTAAAGTGTTATATTAAATTAAGATTTATAAAATTCACATGCAAGTTAATAGTTGTTCATCTATCCTCTAAATTACCAAATACATGAACTCTCCAAAATTTCTTTACCACATTGATGTTCACTCATTATCCATAATATCATTAAACCTTCTTTTGTGCGCAAGTAATTAACACAATACTTATGGGGCTTCATTAAAAGAAAAACAACATTTTCGTTCCAAAATTTATTAGAAATTATATCTTTTAGGCAATAGATTATTCACGCATATTTTTAAAATATTACATTTCTAACCCGTGTAGCGAGTTTTAGGTCAGTAACTCCCAGACCAGTTGGCCTTAGGGCACTAGGTGTTGAAGCACCCCTACGGACTTAATTACTCCGGTTTCTAATAAACAAACAATATATCTATTACCCATGTAGCGAGGTTTAGGTCAGTGACTCCCAGACCAGTTGGCCTTAGGGCACTAGGTGTTAAAGCACCCCTACGGACTTAATTACTCGGGTTTTTAGATATAAAAACTTCTTTTTTTTATGATTTTTTTTTGTTTTTTTTGTTTTTGTTTTTTTTGCAATATACACTTTCTACTACCTTAGATACTATTCTTAATAAATCAAAAGAACTAAATGCTGTGAAATTTTAACTTACAACCCACTAGTATGTGTCATAATGTGTGTGTGAGGAATGATTCAATAATACATGTTAAATGAGTAAACAATTAAATAACTTAATAACCAAGTGGAGAGTTCACAAATTCGAGTAATTCAAAGAAAAGGGAACAAAAAAAATTTACTATGAATTTTAAAATCAAAATATAATATAACAAGACTATTAGAATGCGTCTCAAAAGTTTTGACTCTTTACTCGGCCATCCTAGACAAAACAATTTTTTTTTTGTTTTTTTGTTTTTGTTTTTTTAAACAAAGAAAAGAAAAGAAAAAAGAGAAAAACAACACAAAAAAAATACATCAATTATCCCCACCCCACAACCTAATCTAAACATTATCTTAAAATTTTATAATTTTACAAATATGCAATAATAATAATAATACAAGAGAATAATAAATAAATAAAAAGAAGAAGAAGAGGTCTCACCTGAACTTGATGCAGAAGCTTAAAAAAAAGATAACAAAGATGAAGAAAAAGTCAGTTTTTTTTTTAAACAACACCCTTAATACTAAGAAGATGCGTTTCTAGAGGTACTACACTCTCTATATCCTGCCATCTTCGACTCAAATTTGTCCTAAGTTAGTCTTTCCAGAAAAAAAAATTGCATTTTTTTTTAAACACACCACTTTTTTTTTTTTTGTAAACACATAACTAGGACTAAGACATTCCACAATTATCAACTATTCCCAAAATTATCAACTATTCCTCCCCCCAACCTGAAAAAGACATTGTCCTCAATGTTTTAAAAGGAAAGAGAAAGAGTTTAGAAGACAATACTTGAACACTAAAACAGAAAATATTTATAAACGGAGAGTTAAATCTAAATCGCACTTTTTGTCGCTGCTACTGTTACCGCTACCATCATCCGTTGACCAATTCAGTGCAAAAATCTTTGGATCTGGCTCTGGTGCAAAAATCTTTTGAAGCAGAGATAAAGAGTTTTTTTACAGAATATGGAACAAAATGATTCTTTATTGCATGGTTAATAAAAGTTAGCAAGCCGTCATAAATATTATTAACATTTAACAAACCGATGGGTTTTTTATGAATGTTCAAGTGGGCCCAAGATGCAAATGTGATTAGTGCCTCAAAAGTTGCAAGATCTCCTGGCAAGAAAATAAAAGCATCAGCATGATTCATCATTTCCGAAATTCTATCTTGCATTCTAGATACCACTAATACTTCTCCAATTGGTGGGCCAGACATGCACACTAGCGGTTTCATGGCTTTTGGAATAATGCCTAGTACTTGGCTTCCTCTAGTAAAAACAGCTTCTCAGACAAGTCTTGACAACTCTCGTTCACCTCCTCCATATACAAGATGTAGTTTCCTCTCTGCTATGACACGACCAAGATCTACAGCTGCCTGAACGAACTCTTTGTACTTTCCATAGTTATACCCAGAAAGCACACAAATGTTTTTGAATTGTTTACTCGAAGATGCTGCTAGTGGACTGACTTTTCAAAAACAAGTTGTGAGTATTTGAAAAACGAGCGCATATTTAAAGACCTTGGTGACATAAATAATGAGAAACAGCTGTAAATGGGTTGGCATATTTGTCAAATGATAAGTAAAGCTCGTGGCTCAATAATTCAAAAAAAACAAAAATAATAATAAAATAATAAAAAGAAAATAATGATTAGAAAAAACAAACAGTAAAAGAAAACAAATATTTATTAAATATAAAATCACACCGCTAAATGCAATAATGCAAATGATAAAATAACAGTAAAGTAAAATAACAGTGAAGGGAAAGGATATTTACTGGTAGTTGTGATTGTGGCTCACATCTTCCTCTGGTTTTACGTCCAGTAACGGCTTAAACGCCCTCTATGGGTCGAGGATCGGCTTCCCATCCAGTTTTCTTATAAACTAGCAAACAGGGTCTTTTTGAGTCAGATTCCCAAGACTTAACTGTGCACTTTGTTTTTGGAATAATATCCACAAATTGTAAATCTCACGTTGCACCAATCCGCTTCGATGCGTCTCAAGAGATCGTAAGATATCATCCAACGACTCTTTACTCATGCCATCTTTAACGAATTGAATTTTATCTTCACGAGTATCAGAAACCATTCCTAAAGATTTACAATTCGGTCGTTTGCAACCAAGTCTTACACAGTTATGACATTTTGAGCCAAGTCGTTTAGCTCTCCTTTTCTTAGCAAACGTACTTTTACCAAAACCAGGCATGTAAGAAACAAATGGATCAAAAAACTCACCTGCTAATCGGACCTTTGCTTCAATTAACCAACGAATGTCAGAAGGAATGCCATTGATCATTAACAAACGCAATCGTTCACAACGAGCTTTGTAAATTTTCTTGAGGGCATTCTGAGGGAGAGAAGGAAAATGCTTATGGAGTTTATGTTGTATTTCTTCCATGTTTGATTTTGGGGTTTCAGTTATTGTGGGAAACTGAAAATACCGACTTAAGAAGTCACGGAGTACCGTTATCCGCCATTTATACGGGAAAATAAATTAAAACACACCAAAATCAAATCTGCAAAATCAAATCAATCGTGAAAGAGAGCAAAAAGAAACACACAATATAAAAGGAAAATGAACTTACATTCGTCCTCTGATTGAGTTAACCTCAAGCTCCATTTGAAATTCATATATGCCTCTCTCTATATTTCTGAGTTGTCCCTCTAGATCCTCAACATAGGACACGAATTCTGGTACTTGCAGATCCCAAAGTCGATGTGATTTACAACTTCGTATCAGGCCTCTTAAGTGAAATTTCACACGATGAAATCTTTTAAGATGTGCGAACATGGATTTTCTCATTGAGGTGCTCATGATGTAAAATGAAGATTGATGAGAGAATGTACAACTGTCAAACAAATACGCTTACACAAGAAAACTGATTTAAAAACAATATGTACAGTGCATCAATCTAAAAAAAATCAAACAATGAAACGGCAAAATAATAGTAAAAAAAAAATCAATCATTAAAGACTTAATCAAGAACTGGTGGGTTAGCCAAATTAATTTCGGTGTCCTCGTCACGTGGGTGATGTTCCAGATATGGTTTTAATCTTTGACCATTAACTTTAAATGTGACACCGTTATTTGGATTCTCAATTTCTATGGCCCCGTATGAATAGACATTTTTTACAACAAATGGGCCACTCCATTTTGACTTTAACTTCCCTAGAAATAAATGAAGACGAGAATTATAAAGCAACACTTTTTGACCAATCTCAAATGTTTTTCGAAAAATTCTTTTATCATGAAATGCTTTTGATCTTGCCTTAATGATTCTTGAATTTTCATATGCATCATTCCTTAACTCCTCAAGTTCATTCAATTGCAATTTTCGCATATTACCAGCATCATCCAAATTTGAATTAAAAGCTTTAATAGCCCAAAGTGATTTATGTTCAAGTTCAACAGGTAAATGACAAGGTCTACCATAAACTAACCGATAGGTGATTTATGTTCAAGTTCAACAGGTAAATGACAAGGTCTACCATAAACTAACCGATAGGGTGACATTCCTAATGATGTTTTGAATGCAGTACAGTAAGCCCAAAGTGCATCATTAAGTCTAAGAGACCAATCTTTTCGGTTTGGGTTAACCGTTTTTTCCAAAATTTGTTTTGTCTCCCTATTTGCTAATTCAACTTGACCATTTGTTTGAGGATGATAAGGGGTAGCAATTTTATGTGTAATTCCATATTTCTTCATTAAAGACTCAAATGACTTATTACAAAAATGCTTACCTCCATCACTGATAATAGCTCGAGGGATTCCAAATCGACTTCAAATATTTTCCCTTAAAAATTTAACCACAGTTTTACTATCATTATTTCGACAAGAAATTGCTTCAATCCATTTTGAGACATAATCAACTGCAACTAATATATACAAAAATCTAAAAGATGATGGAAATGGACCCATAAAATCAATTCCCCAACAGTCAAATATTTCAATTTCAAGTATGGGATTTAAGGGCATCATGTTTCTTTTTGTAATTGATCCCAATTTTTGACATTTTTCACAACTTTTGCAGAATTCATATGTGTCTTTGAACATGGTAGGCCAATAAAATCCACACTGTAAAATTTTAGCAGTAGTTTTTCTTGAAGAAAAGTGACCACCACATGCTTCAGAATGACAAAAATTAATGACACTACTTACCTCATTATCAGGAATACATCGTCGAAAAATCTGATCTGGACAATATTTGAACAAATAAGGGTCATCCCAATAAAATTTCTTTACTTCAACTAAAAATTTCCTCTTCTCTTGAGCATTCCATTGCAAAGGCATTTTACCTGTAACAAGAAAATTAACAATGTTAGCATACCATGGCATTGAAGTAACAGAAAATAAAAATTCATCAGGGAAAGAATCATTTATAGGCGTTATATCATTGCAGAATTCGGATGTGAGTCTTGATAGATGATCTGCAACAACATTTTCAGCACCCTTTTTATCTTTGATGGTAAGTTCAAATTCTTGTAGTAACAAAATCCAACGAATTAGTCTCGGTTTGGCATCCTGTTTACTCATCAAATATCTCACAGCAGCATGGTCAGTAAACACAACAGATTTAGAGCCAAGCAAATATGAACGGAATTTGTTTAATGCAAATACCACAGCAAGTAATTCTTTTTCAGTTGTAGAATAATTCATTTGAGCACTATCCAAAGTTTTACTCGCATAATAAATCACAAAAGGCTTACCATCCTTTCTTTGTCCTAAAACAGCACCAACAGCAAAATCACTCGCATCACACATTAATTCAAATGGCAAAGACCAATCAGGAGATTGCATAATAGGTGCAGATGTTAAAAGACAAAGTATTTTTTCAAAAGATTTTTGGCAATCATCATTTCATTCAAACGGTGCATCTTTTAATAAGAGGTTACAAAGTGGTTTAGATATGGCACTAAAGTTTTTTATAAAACTCCTATAAAATCCTGCATGTCCTAAAAAGGATTGCACATCTCTAACTGTTTTTGGTTGTGGCAATTTAGATATGACTTCGATTTTTGCTTTGTCAACTTCAATTCCTTTAATAGAAACAACATGACCCAAAACAATTCCAGAAGTAACCATGTAGTGACATTTTTCCCAATTCAACACGAGTTCTTTTTCAACACATCTTTTTAAAACTTTCTCCAAATTATCAAGGCAATCATCAAAAGAATTCCCAAACACAGTCAAATCATCCATAAAGACCTCTAAACAATGTTCAACCATATCACAAAAAATGCTTAACATACATCTTTGAAATGTGGCAGGAGCATTACAAAGCCCAAATGGCATTCTATTAAATGCAAATGTTCCAAAAGGACATGTAAATGTGGTCTTTTCTTGGTCCTCAAGTGCTATAGGAATTTGATAATAACCTGAATATCCATCTAAAAAACAGTAGTATGGATGTCCTGCTACTCTTTCTAAGATTTGGTCAAGGAATGGTAATGGAAAATGATCTTTTCTAGTGGCTTCATTTAATTTTCTATAATCAATGCACATGCGCCAACTAGATATAATTCGTGTTGGAATTAATTCACCTTTTTCATTTTTAACAACAGTGATTCTAGATTTTTTAGGCACTACTTGTGTAGGACTTACCCACTTACTATCAGAAATAGGGTAGATAATTCCCACATCAAGTAATTTAAGGACTTCTGTTTTGACTACCTCTTTCATATGTGGGTTTAATCTTCTTTGAGGTTGTTGACATGTTTTAGCATTTTCTTCCAAATTAATTCTATGTGTGCAGATTAAGGGATTAATGCCTTTAATATCATTTAAAGTCCATCCAATTGCATTTTTATACTTTCTAAGAACAGTTAGTAACTTACCTTCTTGGTCACTTGCTAAAGTAGAAGAAATCACAACAGGATAAGTTTGTTCTTCTCCAAGAAAAGCATATTTCAATCCTTCAGGCAAAGGTTTCAATTCCATTTTAGGTACTTCTTGTTGTTCTGTTTTTTCAATACTTCCAAACTCCTCAAATTTTGGCTCATCATCATAATTTTGTGAAGTCTGCACGGAATCAAGTAATGAATTTATATTAGTAATATCAAGTTCAAGTTGCTTATTTGACTCAATTGAATTAAGTAAACAAACATTAGAAAGTTCAGAAAAATCCCCTTTTTGAATATTTTCCTCGATACAAGATTCAACCAATTCCTTTTGTTCATCAATATCATCTTCATTCTCATTTTCTTCATTAGGTTGCCTGCACATGTTGAAAACATTCAATTCCAAAGTCATATTCCCAAAGGATAAATTCATTAAACCATTCCTACAATTAATCAAAGCATTAGCAGTTGCTAAAAATGGTCGACCCAAAATTACAGGAATTGGTTTATAATTATTCACAACAGGTTCAGTTTCCAAGACAATAAAATCCACAGGATAAATGAATTTATCAACTTGTACTAAAACATCTTCTACTATTCCTTTTGGTACTTTAACTGATTTATCGGCGAGCAAAAGTGTAGTTGAAGTTGATTTTATCTCACCAAGATTAAGTTGAAGATAAACTGAATATGGAAGCAAATTAACACTAGCACCAAGATCTAGTAAAGCATGCTCAATTCTGTGGTTACCAATAATGCAAGAAATGGTAGGACAACCAGGATCTTTATATTTCAACTTATTATTAGTAGACAGAATTGTACTTACCTGTTCGGCCATGAAAGCACTCTTTCTTACCTTCAATTTTCTCTTAACAGTGCACAAGTCCTTTAAAAATTTGGCATATGAAGGTACCTGCTTGATTGCATCTAATAGAGGAATGTTAACTTTCACTTGCTTAAAGATTTCATAAATTTCAGAAGAGTGGTTTGATTTCTTTAGTTTATTCAATGCATGCGGAAATGGTGGTTCAGGTGGAACAGTAGTTACTTCTTCACTAGGTGTAAGTTCATTTAGTCCTTCCTTACCCTTTGAATTTTCATCATTTTCACAAGGTTCAGGCATAGGTCTATCAACAACCTTACCACTACGAAGAGTTATAACTGACTTGACTTGGTCTGTGGGTGGATTTTGTTGAATTTTAGGATTTGGTTGTGGTTGAGCTGGAAATTTTCCTTTTTCTTGAATGGTGAGTGCAGAAGCAATTTTAGCAAGAGTATCTTTAAAATCAGAAAAAGTTTGTGCATTTTGATTGTTAATAACATCTTGCTTTCTGATGAATGAATGCATTGTGTCTTCCAAATTTTTCCAGGGAGGTGGAACATATGCTGGATAAGGCTGAGGATTTTGAAAATTTTGTGGAGGTGGCGCTTGTGAAGATTGTGCATTATTATTATTCCTCCAACTGAAATTCGGATGATTTCGCCAACCAGGATTATAAGTCTGTGAATATGGGTTTGGTTTATTGAAAGTGTTGATGACATTAGCTTGATCATTTAGACATTCTTTAAGAGCAGGCAAAGTGGGACACTCTTGGGTGAAATGATCATTTGAACTACATATGTTACATGCAATTTCTTGAACAGATTTTACTTGATCACTCTTTTTATGCTCCAAAGCTTCAACTTTCCTAACTAGGGATGCAAATTTTGCTTGTAAATCATGATCTTCCCTAAGGTTATGGATTCCTCCACTAGATGGAGATGGTTGTTGTTTATTTGTCAATTCAAAAGTTCCAACAGTATCCCAATGTTGTGCATTTTCAGCTAATTGGTCGAGGTAATCTAGTGCATCTTCAGGATTTTTATCCCTAAATTCACCATTACACATCATTTCAACAACCTGTCTACTTTGGGGTATTAAGCCCTCGTAAAAGTAAGTGACCAATCGCCAAGTTTCAAAACCATGATGTGGGCATATGTTAAGCAACTCTTTAAACCTATCCCAACATTGGTATAATGTTTCTCCATTTTTTTGAGTGAAAGAAGTAATTTGCCTTTTAAAAGAATTTGTTCTATGAGGTGGAAAGAATTTTTTTAAAAATTGTTCTTGCATGTTATTCCAAGTTCTTACTGATCCAGATCTAAGATTTTGTAGCCAAGTTTTAGCTTTATCTTTTAATGAAAAAGGAAAAAGCTTTAATCTAATTATGTTCATGCTACAATTTTGATCCGTGTATGTATTACAAACTTCTTCAAAATCTCTTAGATGCAAGTACGGATTCTCAGATTCTAAACCATGAAATGTTGGTAAAAGTTGGATAATACCTGGTTTAAAGTTGAATCGAGATGCTTCTGGAGGGAATACTATACACGACGGTGCTCCGGTTCTGGTTGGATTCATGTAGTCTCTCAGCGTTCTTGGTTGATTCTGATCATGCCCATGTTGAGATTGGTTGTCTCCCTGAGCAACTTGAAGATTAAGTTCACCCAAAACATTTTCGCCTTGATTTTCATCCATGATTAGTGGTGGAGATTGAGATCTACGAATTAACCTGCCACTTGAAGATCGAGACCAGCGTCTCATGCAATAGTTATGTTATAAAGGTAATATTTACACAAATTAATAACAAAATAAATATGCAAATAATATAAGTGTACAAAAGAAATTAAATAACAATTTTGGTGGTTGAACCCACCAAATAAATACAAAAGAAAGAAAAAGAAAGAAAGAAAAAAAATGGTGGTTGAACCCACCAATTAACAATAAATAATAAATAAATGCAAAATAAAATAAAATAAAATAAGAAAAAAATACTGAAAATTAAATAACTGAAAATAAAAATTAGAGTTAGTAGTTAGTTTGGTGGTTGAACCCACCAATAAAGCGAAAATAAATAAATACGAAATTAAATAAATGCAGAAAATTAAATAACTGAAATAAAAAAAAATTAGGAGTTAGTAGTTAGTAGTTAGTAAGTTAAAAGTTAAAAATTAGAGTTAGTAGTTAAAGTTAGTTTGGTCCAAATTAAGTCCAAAATATGTCCAAAATATGTCCAAGATATAAGTCCAAGTCTTGATTATTTGAGGAATTTCTTCTAGGGATTCAATTGCAAATTATTTTTAATTTTATGGGCAAACTATAATTTTTAAATGTTTAGAGTTGAGCAATTTAGGATAAAAGTAAAATAACGGAAAGAAGTTGGGGTCCGAATGAAATTAGCAGAAGTTTGGGCTAGAACGAGAATTGTTGGGGTGAAATGACAATTATGAAAGATATGGGGTCAAAAGAGAATTTAAGAAAACAAAGAGGGGGCAAACGAAAATTTACATAAAAGAAAAATAAAAAAACAGAAAAACAAAGCAAAATAAAAACTTTTCCCCGGCAACGGCACCAAAAACTTGACACAACTTAAAAGTAATATTAAACTCCCAAGTATAAGAGTGTCGTGTTGTATTATAACTCGGTGAGTCCGAGGTCGATCCACAGAGAAAAGATTTAATTTGTTTATTTTATTTTATCTAAAAATTGAAATTAAAACTTGAATTTAAATAACTTAATTTAAGTGAAACTATGGAATTGAACTAGTTAGGGTTATGGATCCACTCTTAGGAATAAATAAAACTTAATAAATTCTTTTTGCCAATTTATTTAGATTTATTACCCAAAAGATTAATTATACAAATTATTATTATTTTCCCTTTAATTTTATGATGGATTAAGTATTTATTGTGCCAAAATTCATTTTGTCTACAATAAGTCAAAATACCATTTCACCATGCCTTATATTAAGATCTTAAGAATTTATTGTGCCAAATTCATTTGTTTGTCTACAATAAATCAAATTTTCAAAATATAAAACATGTATAAAATTAAATAGAAAATAATTTAATTTATAAAATTAAAAATAGAATTTGATTAAATCATATTTATTACCTAAGAGTTTCACCTTCCCCTAACTAATATTATTTAGTTAAGCATAATTAAAATAAAAAGAAGGAGTAGAATTGAATTACTTATAATTAAAAGTAATAAAAACAATTAAAATTAGAAATAAAACTAATTTTATTTATAAAAATAATTATACAAAATATTAAAAACACACCTGGAAATGAAGATTACAAGGAGATGGAGAGAATTTGAGAAGAAAAGAGTTGTAGAGAGATGATTAAAAACCTAAAATGAGGCTATATTTATAGAAAAATAAATTCCTAATCTAGTGCTTTGCGGTCCATCATAAGCTTCATGCATGTGCTCCTCACAACCTTTAGATCAAGATCCAATGGCTGGTCAAACTTCAAAAGTCAACATCACACGTGGCATCATTTGACTCGTCCGATTTGCCCAAGGAACGGTTGAGATTTGGCGGGTTAATGGGCGGATCGGGTCGACCCGAATACAAGGATTCGGATCCTCCCACTTGCTTCACCAACCATTGCCACGTGGCACAATCATAGCCATTGAATCATGGACGGTTGAGATTTAGTCGAAATTGCCAGCCATCCCATGCACTCATATCTATTGTAAGCTCATTTCATCATCCAATCAGTGCTCGGTCAACTGGAAAAGTCAACTTTTTTTATACAAGCCAAATTTTAAGCCGATCTTGATCGATCCTAAGGTTTTCGGACCTCTGGAATCTAAATTTCACCTCCATTTTTCTATTTGGAGCCTCGAAGTACGTGAAATCAATATTTTTCCTAATAAACACATAAAAATACACAAAATTAAATATATTTAAAACATAATTAATAATTCCTAATATATTACATAAACACAAATATAAATTATAACATAAGCATAAAATAACATATTATCGCTTGATAATTCAACAATATTTAATACTAATCACACCCCCCAACCAGCTTATTGCTAGTCCTCTAGCAATTAAAGTGTTATATTAAATTAAGATTTATAAAATTCACATGCAAGTTAATAGTTGTTCATCTATCCTCTAAATTACCAAATACATGAACTCTCCAAAATTTCTTTACCACATTGATGTTCACTCATTATCCAGAATATCATTAAACCTTCTTTTGTGCGCAAGTAATTAACACAATACTTATGGGGCTTCATTAAAAGAAAAACAACATTTTCGTTCCAAAATTTATTAGAAATTATATCTTTTAGGCAATAGATTATTCACGCATATTTTTAAAATATTACATTTCTAACCCGTGTAGCGAGTTTTAGGTCAGTAACTCCCAGACCAGTTGGCCTTAGGGCACTAGGTGTTGAAGCACCCCTACGGACTTAATTACTCCGGTTTCTAATAAACAAACAATATATCTATTACCCATGTAGCGAGGTTTAGGTCAGTGACTCCCAGACCAGTTGGCCTTAGGGCACTAGGTGTTAAAGCACCCCTACGGACTTAATTACTCGGGTTTCTAGATATAAAAACTTCTTTTTTTTATGATTTTTTTTTGTTTTTTTTTGTTTTTGTTTTTTTTTGCAATATACACTTTCTACTACCTTAGATACTATTCTTAATAAATCAAAAGAACTAAATGATGTGAAATTTTAACTTACAACCCACTAGTATGTGTCATAATGTGTGTGTGAAGAATGATTCAATAATACCTGTTAAATGAGTAAACAATTAAATAACTTAATAACCAAGTGGAGAGTTCACAAATTCGAGTAATTCAAAGAAAAGGGAACAAAAAAAATTTACTATGAATTTTAAAATCAAAATATAATATAACAAGACTATTAGAATGCGTCTCAAAAGTTTTGACTCTTTACTCGGCCATCCTAGACAAAACAATTTTTTTTTGTTTTTTTGTTTTTGTTTTTTTTAAACAAAGAAAAGAAAAGAAAAAAGAGAAAAACAACACAAAAAAAATACATCAATTATCCCCACCCCACAACCTAATCTAAACATTATCTTAAAATTTTATAATTTTACAAATATGCAATAATAATAATAATAATAATAATACAAGAGAATAATAAATAAATAAAAAGAAGAAGAAGAGGTCTCACCTGAACTTGATGCAGAAGCTTAAAAAAAAGATAACAAAGATGAAGAAAAAGTCAGTTTTTTTTTTTTAAACAACACCCTTAATACTAAGAAGATGCGTTTCTAGAGGTACTACACTCTCTATATCCTGCCATCTTCGACTCAAATTTGTCCTAAGTTAGTCTTTCCAGAAAAAAAAATTGCATTTTTTTTTAAACACACCACTTTTTTTTTTTTTGTAAACACATAACTAGGACTAAGACATTTCACAATTATCAACTATTCCCAAAATTATCAACTATTCCTCCCCCCAACCTGAAAAAGACATTGTCCTCAATGTTTTAAAAGGAAAGAGAAAGAGTTTAGAAGACAACACTTGAACACTAAAACAGAAAATATTTATAAACGGAGAGTTAAATCTAAATCGCACTTTTTGTCGCTGCTACTGTTACCGCTACCATCATCCGTTGACCAATTCAGTGCAAAAATCTTTGGATCTGGCTCTGGTGCAAAAATCTTTTGAAGCAGAGATAAAGAGTTTTTTTACAGAATATGGAACAAAATGATTCTTTATTGCATGGTTAATAAAAGTTAGCAAGCCGTCATAAATATTATTAACATTTAACAAACCGATGGGTTTTTTATGAATGTTCAAGTGGGCCCAAGATGCAAATGTGATTAGTGCCTCAAAAGTTGCAAGATCTCCTGGCAAGAAAATAAAAGCATCAGCATGATTCATCATTTCCGAAATTCTATCTTGCATTCTAGATACCACTAATACTTCTCCAATTGGTGGGCCAGACATGCACACTAGCGGTTTCATGGCTTTTGGAATAATGCTTAGTACTTGGCTTCCTCTAGTAAAAACAGCTTCTCAGACAAGTCTTGACAACTCTCGTTCACCTCCTCCATATACAAGATGTAGTTTCCTCTCTGCTATGACACGACTAAGATCTACAGCTGCCTGAACGAACTCTTTGTACTTTCCATAGTTATACCCAGAAAGCACACAAATGTTTTTGAATTGTTTACTCGAAGATGCTGCCAGTGGACTGACTTTTCAAAAACAAGTTGTGAGTATTTGAAAAACGAGCGCATATTTAAAGACCTTGGTGACATAAATAATGAGAAACAGCTGTAAATGGGTTGGCATATTTGTCAAATGATAAGTAAAGCTCGTGGCTCAATAATTCAAAAAAAACAAAAATAATAATAAAATAATAAAAAGAAAATAATGATTAGAAAAAACAAACAGTAAAAGAAAACAAATATTTATTAAATATAAAATCACACCGCTAAATGCAATAATGCAAATGATAAAATAACAGTAAAGTAAAATAACAGTGAAGGGAAAGGATATTTACTGGTAGTTGTGATTGTGGCTCACATCTTCCTCTGGTTTTACGTCCAGTAACGGCTTAAACGCCCTCTATGGGTCGAGGATCGGCTTCCCATCCAGTTTTCTTATAAACTAGCAAACAGGGTCTTTTTGAGTCAGATTCCCAAGACTTAACTGTGCACTTTGTTTTTGGAATAATATCCCAAATTGTAAATCTCACGTTGCACCAATCCGCTTCGATGCGTCTCAAGAGATCGTAAGATATCATCCAACGACTCTTTACTCATGCCATCTTTAACGAATTGAATTTTATCTTCACGAGTATCAGAAACCATTCCTAAAGATTTACAATTCGGTCGTTTGCAACCAAGTCTTACACAGTTATGACATTTTGAGCCAAGTCGTTTAGCTCTCCTTTTCTTAGCAAACGTACTTTTACCAAAACCAGGCATGTAAGAAACAAATGGATCAAAAAACTCACCTGCTAATCGGACCTTTGCTTCAATTAACCAACGAATGTAAGAAGGAATGCCATTGATCATTAACAAACGCAATCGTTCACAACGAGCTTTGTAAATTTTCTTGAGGGCATTCTGAGGGAGAGAAGGAAAATGCTTATGGAGTTTATGTTGTATTTCTTCCATGTTTGATTTTGGGGTTTCAGTTATTGTGGGAAACTGAAAATACCGACTTAAGAAGTCACGGAGTATCGTTATCCGCCATTTATACGGGAAAATAAATTAAAACACACCAAAATCAAATCTGGAAAATCAAATCAATCGTGAAAGAGAGCAAAAAGAAACACACAATATAAAAGGAAAATGAACTTACATTCGTCCTCTGATTGAGTTAACCTCAAGCTCCATTTGAAATTCATATATGCCTCTCTCTATATTTCTGAGTTGTCCCTCTAGATCCTCAACATAGGACACGAATTCTGGTACTTGCAGATCCCAAAGTCGATGTGATTTACAACTTCGTATCAGGCCTCTTAAGTGAAATTTCACACGATGAAATCTTTTAAGATGTGCGAACATGGATTTTCTCATTGAGGTGCTCATGATGTAAAATGAAGATTGATGAGAGAATGTACAACTGTCAAACAAATACGCTTACACAAGAAAACTGATTTAAAAACAATATGTACAGTGCATCAATCTAAAAAAAATCAAACAATGAAACGGCAAAATAATAGTAAAAAAAAAAATCAATCATTAAAGACTTAATCAAGAACTGGTGGGTCAGCCAAATTAATTTCGGTGTCCTCGTCACGTGGGTGATGTTCCAGATATGGTTTTAATCTTTGACCATTAACTTTAAATGTGACACCGTTATTTGGATTCTCAATTTCTATGGCCCCGTATGAATAGACATTTTTTTACAACAAATGGGCCACTCCATTTTGACTTTAACTTCCCTAGAAATAAATGAAGACGAGAATTATAAAGCAACACTTGTTGACCAATCTCAAATGTTTTTCGAAAAATTCTTTTATCATGAAATGCTTTTGATCTTGCCTTAATGATTCTTGAATTTTCATATGCATCATTCCTTAACTCCTCAAGTTCATTCAATTGCAATTTTCGCATATTACCAGCATCATCCAAATTTGAATTAAAAGCTTTAATAGCCCAAAGTGATTTATGTTCAAGTTCAACAGGTAAATGACAAGGTCTACCATAAACTAACCGATAGGGTGACATTCCTAATGATGTTTTGAATGCAGTACAGTAAGCCCAAAGTGCATCATTAAGTCTAAGAGACCAATCTTTTCGGTTTGGGTTAACCGTTTTTTCCAAAATTTGTTTTGTCTCCCTATTTGCTAATTCAACTTGACCATTTGTTTGAGGATGATAAGGGGTAGCAATTTTATGTGTAATTCCATATTTCTTCATTAAAGACTCAAATGACTTATTACAAAAATGCTTACCTCCATCACTGATAATAGCTCGAGGGATTCCAAATCGACTTCAAATATTTTCCCTTAAAAATTTAACCACAGTTTTACTATCATTATTTCGACAAGAAATTGCTTCAATCCATTTTGAGACATAATCAACTGCAACTAATATATACAAAAATCTAAAAGATGATGGAAATGGACCCATAAAATCAATTCCCCAACAGTCAAATATTTCAATTTCAAGTATGGGATTTAAGGGCATCATGTTTCTTTTTGTAATTGATCCCAATTTTTGACATTTTTCACAACTTTTGCAAAATTCATATGTGTCTTTGAACATGGTAGGCCAATAAAATCCACACTGTAAAATTTTAGCAGTAGTTTTTCTTGAAGAAAAGTGACCACCACATGCTTCAGAATGACAAAAATTAATGACACTACTTACCTCATTATCAGGAATACATCGTCGAAAAATCTGATCTGGACAATATTTGAACAAATAAGGGTCATCCCAATAAAATTTCTTTACTTCAACCAAAAATTTCCTCTTCTCTTGAGCATTCCATTGCAAAGGCATTTTACCTGTAACAAGAAAATTAACAATGTTAGCATACCATGGCATTGAAGTAACAGAAAATAAAAATTCATCAGGGAAAGAATCATTTATAGGCGTTATATCATTGCAGAATTCGGATGTGAGTCTTGATAGATGATCTGCAACAACATTTTCAGCACCCTTTTTATCTTTGATGGTAAGTTCAAATTCTTGTAGTAACAAAATCCAACGAATTAGTCTCGGTTTGGCATCCTGTTTACTCATCAAATATCTCACAGCAGCATGGTCAGTAAACACAACAGATTTAGAGCCAAGCAAATATGAACGGAATTTGTTTAATGCAAATACCACAGCAAGTAATTCTTTTTCAGTTGTAGAATAATTCATTTGAGCACTATCCAAAGTTTTACTCGCATAATAAATCACAAAAGGCTTACCATCATTTCTTTGTCCTAAAACAGCACCAACAGCAAAATCACTCGCATCACACATTAATTCAAATGGCAAAGACCAATCAAGAGATTGCATAATAGGTGCAGATGTTAAAAGACAAAGTATTTTTTTCAAAAGATTTTTGGCAATCATCATTCCATTCAAACGGTGCATCTTTTAATAAGAGGTTACAAAGTGGTTTAGATATGGCACTAAAGTTTTTTATAAAACTCCTATAAAATCCTGCATGTCCTAAAAAGGATTGCACATCTCTAACTGTTTTTGGTTGTGGCAATTTAGATATGACTTCGATTTTTGCTTTGTCAACTTCAATTCCTTTAATAGAAACAACATGACCCAAAACAATTCCAGAAGTAACCATGTAGTGACATTTTTCCCAATTCAACACGAGTTCTTTTTCAACACATCTTTTTAAAACTTTCTCCAAATTATCAAGGCAATCATCAAAAGAATTCCCAAACACAGTCAAATCATCCATAAAGACCTCTAAACAATGTTCAACCATATCACAAAAAATGCTTAACATACATCTTTGAAATGTGGCAGGAGCATTACAAAGCCCAAATGGCATTCTATTAAATGCAAATGTTCCAAAAGGACATGTAAATGTGGTCTTTTCTTGGTCCTCAAGTGCTATAGGAATTTGATAATAACCTGAATATCCATCTAAAAAACAGTAGTATGGATGTCCTGCTACTCTTTCTAAGATTTGGTCAAGGAATGGTAATGGAAAATGATCTTTTCTAGTGGCTTCATTTAATTTTCTATAATCAATGCACATGCGCCAACTAGATATAATTCGTGTTGGAATTAATTCACCTTTTTCATTTTTAACAACAGTGATTCTAGATTTTTTAGGCACTACTTGTGTAGGACTTACCCACTTACTATCAGAAATAGGGTAGATAATTCCCACATCAAGTAATTTAAGGACTTCTGTTTTGACTACCTCTTTCATATGTGGGTTTAATCTTCTTTGAGGTTGTTGACATGTTTTAGCATTTTCTTCCAAATTAATTCTATGTGTGCAGATTAAGGGATTAATGCCTTTAATATCATTTAAAGTCCATCCAATTGCATTTTTATACTTTCTAAGAACAGTTAGTAACTTACCTTCTTGGTCACTTGCTAAAGTAGAAGAAATCACAACAGGATAAGTTTGTTCTTCTCCAAGAAAAGCATATTTCAATCCTTCAGGCAAAGGTTTCAATTCCATTTTAGGTACTTCTTGTTGTTCTGTTTTTTCAATACTTCCAAACTCCTCAAATTTTGGCTCATCATCATAATTTTGTGAAGTCTGCACGGAATCAAGTAATGAATTTATATTAGTAATATCAAGTTCAAGTTGCTTATTTGACTCAATTGAATTAAGTAAACAAACATTAGAAAGTTCAGAAAAATCCCCTTTTTGAATATTTTCCTCGATACAAGATTCAACCAATTCCTTTTGTTCATCAATATCATCTTCATTCTCATTTTCTTCATTTGGTTGCCTGCACATGTTGAAAACATTCAATTCCAAAGTCATATTCCCAAAGGATAAATTCATTAAACCATTCCTACAATTAATCAAAGCATTAGCAGTTGCTAAAAATGGTCGACCCAAAATTACAGGAATTGGTTTATAATTATTCACAACAGGTTCAGTTTCCAAGACAATAAAATCCACAGGATAAATGAATTTATCAACTTGTACTAAAACATCTTCTACTATTCCTTTTGGTACTTTAACTGATCTATCGGCGAGCAAAAGTGTAGTTGAAGTTGATTTTATCTCACCAAGATTAAGTTGAAGATAAACTGAATATGGAAGCAAATTAACACTAGCACCAAGATCTAGTAAAGCATGCTCAATTCTGTGGTTACCAATAATGCAAGAAATGGTAGGACAACCAGGATCTTTATATTTCAACTTATTATTAGTAGACAGAATTGTACTTACCTGTTCGGCCATGAAAGCACTCTTTCTTACCTTCAATTTTCTCTTAACAGTGCACAAGTCCTTTAAAAATTTGGCATATGAAGGTACCTGCTTGATTGCATCTAATAGAGGAATGTTAACTTTCACTTGCTTAAAGATTTCATAAATTTCAGAAGAGTGGTTTGATTTCTTTAGTTTATTCAATGCATGCGGAAATGGTGGTTCAGGTGGAACAGTAGTTACTTCTTCACTAGGTGTAAGTTCATTTAGTCCTTCCTTACCCTTTGAATTTTCATCATTTTCACAAGGTTCAGGCATAGGTCTATCAACAACCTTACCACTACGAAGAGTTATAACTGACTTGACTTGGTCTGTGGGTGGATTTTGTTGAATTTTAGGATTTGGTTGTGGTTGAGCTGGAAATTTTCCTTTTTCTTGAATGGTGAGTGCAGAAGCAATTTTAGCAAGAGTATCTTTAAAATCAGAAAAAGTTTGTGCATTTTGATTGTTAATAACATCTTGCTTTCTGATGAATGAATGCATTGTGTCTTCCAAATTTTTCCAGGGAGGTGGAACATATGCTGGATAAGGCTGAGGATTTTGAAAATTTTGTGGAGGTGGCGCTTGTGAAGATTGTGCATTATTATTATTCCTCCAACTGAAATTCGGATGATTTCGCCAACCAGGATTATAAGTCTGTGAATATGGGTTTGGTTTATTGAAAGTGTTGATGACATTAGCTTGATCATTTAGACATTCTTTAAGAGCAGGCAAAGTGGGACACTCTTGGGTGAAATGATCATTTGAACTACATATGTTACATGCAATTTCTTGAACAGATTTTACTTGATCACTCTTTTTATGCTCCAAAGCTTCAACTTTCCTAACTAGGGATGCAAATTTTGCTTGTAAATCATGATCTTCCCTAAGGTTATGGATTCCTCCACTAGATGGAGATGGTTGTTGTTTATTTGTCAATTCAAAAGTTCCAACAGTATCCCAATGTTGTGCATTTTCAGCTAATTGGTCGAGGTAATCTAGTGCATCTTCAGGATTTTTATCCCTAAATTCACCATTACACATCATTTCAACAACCTGTCTACTTTGGGGTATTAAGCCCTCGTAAAAGTAAGTGACCAATCGCCAAGTTTCAAAACCATGATGTGGGCATATGTTAAGCAACTCTTTAAACCTATCCCAACATTGGTATAATGTTTCTCCATTTTTTTGAGTGAAAGAAGTAATTTGCCTTTTAAAAGAATTTGTTCTATGAGGTGGAAAGAATTTTTTCAAAAATTGTTCTTGCATGTTATTCCAAGTTCTTACTGATCCAGATCTAAGATTTTGTAGCCAAGTTTTAGCTTTATCTTTTAATGAAAAAGGAAAAAGCTTTAATCTAATTATGTTCATGCTACAATTTTGATCCGTGTATGTATTACAAACTTCTTCAAAATCTCTTAGATGCAAGTACGGATTCTCAGATTCTAAACCATGAAATGTTGGTAAAAGTTGGATAATACCTGGTTTAAAGTTGAATCGAGATGCTTCTGGAGGGAATACTATACACGACGGTGCTCCGGTTCTGGTTGGATTCATGTAGTCTCTCAGCGTTCTTGGTTGATTCTGATCATGCCCATGTTGAGATTGGTTGTCTCCCTGAGCAACTTGAAGATTAAGTTCACCCAAAACATTTTCGCCTTGATTTTCATCCATGATTAGTGGTGGAGATTGAGATCTACGAATTAACCTGCCACTTGAAGATCGAGACCAGCGTCTCATGCAATAGTTATGTTATAAAGGTAATATTTACACAAATTAATAACAAAATAAATATGCAAATAATATAAGTGTACAAAAGAAATTAAATAACAATTTTGGTGGTTGAACCCACCAAATAAATACAAAAGAAAGAAAAAGAAAGAAAGAAAAAAAATGGTGGTTGAACCCACCAATTAACAATAAATAATAAATAAATGCAAAATAAAATAAAATAAAATAAGAAAAAAATACTGAAAATTAAATAACTGAAAATAAAAATTAGAGTTAGTAGTTAGTTTGGTGGTTGAACCCACCAATAAAGCGAAAATAAATAAATACGAAATTAAATAAATGCAGAAAATTAAATAACTGAAATAAAAAAAATTAGGAGTTAGTAGTTAGTAGTTAGTAAGTTAAAAGTTAAAAATTAGAGTTAGTAGTTAAAGTTAGTTTGGTCCAAATTAAGTCCAAAATATGTCCAAAATATGTCCAAGATATAAGTCCAAGTCTTGATTATTTGAGGAATTTCTTCTAGGGATTCAATTGCAAATTATTTTTAATTTTATGGGCAAACTATAATTTTTAAATGTTTAGAGTTGAGCAATTTAGGATAAAAGTAAAATAACGGAAAGAAGTTGGGGTCCGAATGAAATTAGCAGAAGTTTGGGCTAGAACGAGAATTGTTGGGGTGAAATGACAATTATGAAAGATATGGGGTCAAAAGAGAATGTAAGAAAACAAAGAGGGGGCAAACGAAAATTTACATAAAAGAAAAATAAAAAAACAGAAAAACAAAGCAAAATAAAAACTTTTCCCCGGCAACGACACCAAAAACTTGACACAACTTAAAAGTAATATTAAACTCCCAAGTATAAGAGTGTCGTGTTGTATTATAACTCGGTGAGTCCGAGGTCGATCCACAGAGAAAAGATTTAATTTGTTTATTTTATTTTATCTAAAAATTGAAATTAAAACTTGAATTTAAATAACTTAATTTAAGTGAAACTATGGAATTGAACTAGTTAGGGTTATGGATCCACTCTTAGGAATAAATAAAACTTAATAAATTCTTTTTGCCAATTTATTTAGATTTATTACCCAAAAGATTAATTATACAAATTATTATTATTTTCCCTTTAATTTTATGATGGATTAAGTATTTATTGTGCCAAAATTCATTTTGTCTACAATAAGTCAAAATACCATTTCACCATGCCTTATATTAAGATCTTAAGAATTTATTGTGCCAAATTCATTTGTTTGTCTACAATAAATCAAATTTTCAAAATATAAAACATGTATAAAATTAAATAGAAAATAATTTAATTTATAAAATTAAAAATAGAATTTGATTAAATCATATTTATTACCTAAGAGTTTCACCTTCCCCTAACTAATATTATTTAGTTAAGCATAATTAAAATAAAAAGGAGTAGAATTGAATTACTTATAATTAAAAGTAATAAAAACAATTAAAATTAGAAATAAAACTAATTTTATTTATAAAAATAATTATACAAAATATTAAAAACACACCTGGAAATGAAGATTACAAGGAGATGGAGAGAATTTGAGAAGAAAAGAGTTGTAGAGAGATGATTAAAAACTTAAAATGAGGCTATATTTATAGAAAAATAAATTCCTAATCTAGTGCTTTGCGGTCCATCATAAGCTTCATGCATGTGCTCCTCACAACCTTTAGATCAAGATCCAATGGCTGGTCAAACTTCAAAAGTCAACATCACACGTGGCATCATTTGACTCGTCCGATTTGCCCAAGGAACGGTTGAGATTTGGCGGGTTAATGGGCAGATCAGGTCGACCCGAATACAAGGATTCGGATCCTCCCACTTGCTTCACCAACCATTGCCACGTGGCACAATCATAGCCATTGAATCATGGACGGTTGAGATTTAGTCGAAATTGCCAGCTATCCCATGCACTCATATCTATTGTAAGCTCATTTCATCATCCAATCAGTGCTCGGTCAACTGGAAAAGTCAACTTTTTTTATACAAGCCCAATTTTAAGCCGATCTTGATCGATCCTAAGGTTTTCGGACCTCTGGAATCTAAATTTCACCTCCATTTTTCTATTTGGAGCCTCGAAGTACGTGAAATCAATATTTTTCCTAATAAACACATAAAAATACACAAAATTAAATATATTGAAAACATAATTAATAATTCCTAATATATTACATAAACACAAATATAAATTATAACATAAGCATAAAATAACATATTATCGCTTGATAATTCAATAATATTTAATACTAATCACTTCCATGATGGATTATCGCCTGGTTGACGTAGATAACCATCAACTTCTCTTTGTTCTACATGCCACGCTAAGTTTTCAGCTGTTTCCTCAATGTTGAACATTCTTGTAAACCTAGGGATGGTAGAAAATACCATAACACTTTTGCAAGCACACCCAATTTTAGCTTTTCTGAGTTCTTCATTACCTTCCACCTAGACAATCCACAAGTATGGCAAGAAGTCAAATATTTGTAATCCTTCCAATATAGTATACAATCATTCGAGCAGGCGTAAATCTTCTCATATTCCATTCCCAATGTATTCAATGTTCTTTTTTTTGCCTCATACATGGATGTCGGGATTTAATTTTGGTCTGGAAGCATCTCTCCTAGTAATATAAGTAGCTCGAAGAAACTTCTATCTGACCATCCGCTCTTCACTTTCAAGTTGTATAGTTCAACAGAGGAGCTAATAATGTGTCAATTTGATTAAAAATAAATCAAAACGTCAAATAGAGCTAACCTAGGCAGTGAATTGAGGATGCATTGGTGCATTAACAATGGGATTCAACTCGGTGGCTGCTGAGACGGCACAACAATCCAGGTTGTGATGGTTACAAAGTGGGCAACAATCAATCTTGGCTGTTCTGGAGAGAAAACAGCGAGTGATGCAAGGAATTTGAGTATCTGGGAGAGATATTTTGAAGTGAAGAAATAAAATGCCCAAGTCTAGAAATCCACTTTGCTTTTTTAATTTGTATTATTCTATGACCATTTATTTTATAAACAGTCATGAATAAAGATTAATAATTTCCTTTTTAAGGACGGTTCTTAAAATAACCATCATTAATACTACGGTTATATTTTAGTGGATATATAATGACAGTTAAGTTTTAAAACCGTCATTGTAAGTATGTATTTTTAATGATGGTTTTTATAATAAACTGTCATTAAACTTAACACCATATTTTAACTATACATTTAATGACTGTTTTCGAATAAAACCATCATTGTAATTGTTTATTTTTAATGACAATTTTTATAACAAACCATCATTAAAAATTAAATAATATTTTAATTTTATATTTAATGATGGTTTTCGAATAAAACCATCATTATTAATATTTTTAATGACGGTTTTTATAATGAACCATCATTAAAAATAACATTATATTTTAATTTTACATGTAATGACGGGTTTTTTTATAAAACCGTCATTGTAAGTATTAAATATTATGACAGTTCACATAATAACAGTCATAAAAAGGTTTTAATGACGGTTTTTAAAAGAAACCGTCATAACTTATTGGTCATTATTTTGAATTTTTGTAATAATGTAAATACCTATACAAAATTACTTTCCTATCTTAGTATACGTGATTGTCTTTAACACTCCCCCTCAAGTTAAAGTGTATGTTAATAACAACCAACTTGTCAAATAGTACTTCAAAATAAGATGAACTCAATGCTTTCTTAAATAAGTCTCTAATTTGGTTAGTGTTTCATATGTGTGCTACCTTGACCAAACCCTCTTGAATCTTTTCACAAACCAAGTGACAGTCAATTTCAATATGCTTTGTCTGTTCATGAAAGACTGGTTTGAGGCAATTTGTAGAGTAGCTTGGTTATCACAAAACAACATGCTCGGTCAAGTATGTTTGATTTCCAAGTCATCAAGATATTCTTCAACCAAGTAACTTCCCAACATGTAACAGCCATAAAGCGATACTCTGCCACAGCATTTGATTGAGCCCCTATTGTTTGCTTCTTTGTTTTCTAAGAAATTGGTGATTGTCCAAGAAATATAAAATGACCTATTGTTGACCTTTTTGTGTCTTTACAGCAAGCCCAATCAGCATCAACAAATGCCTTCAATTGGAGTGTTCTTGTGGAGGATAAGAGGATACAGTGTCTTGGTGTGTGCTTTAAATTTTTGAAAACTCTATATGCTACCTTAAAGTGTGATATGCGTGATTTTTCTATAAGTTGACTTAAAAAAATGATGGCATACACCAAATCTGGTCTAGTAATGGTTAGGAATATCGATCTCCCTATTGTACAAATTTTATTGAACTCGCAAATGCACGAATCTATTGTAGAATAGATCAATATATATAGAATTAATTTTGTATGAGGGTGGTTGGATTTGTTGTGAAAATGATTTAGATTATCATAAAATTGGAATTTAAATGATGAGAATAAATTGAATAGAAATCTATTAAAATGACATACTTGGTATCTAGATCCGTATCAACATGCACCATGAGCTAAATATTCTTTATTAATACCAATTAAATCATGAGGGGGAATCCACACGTCCACACTGTAATCAGTATGGTGCTAAGGACTTATCGTGCCAAATAATAATAACCTTGTACTAGAGAGCAGGTGAAACCAAGGCAGTATCTAGATAAGAATATTATTATTTGTCGATGAGAAGTCAAAAAATCCAAAAAAAAAATAGAGGGGAAGATAAAATAAATTTACCAAATAAAGCCCATGATACATGTTGAGACTTCACCTTCAACCCAAGCTTGAAAGAAAATTAGCTACTCATAACTGAACTAGGGGCAAAATGAAAATTTGTTAAAATACGTAGAAAATATAAAATAGAGACGGAATTACAGAAAATAGAGTCTAAAAATGGATTCAAAGCTATCAAATTAGGGGTGGGGAGGCCCTTTTGTAGATACATTGAGTAAATCATGGTCATCGGATTAAAAACAGTTTGGACGCTCATGATTGCCCCACGTCATCAATCAACTGTACGTAGTTTGACCACGCGGGTTAACAGTAACACATTTGACCCAGGTTGAACAGTGACACGGTGTGGTTGAAAATAATCTTGTGTAATGCATGTACCGTGCGCGAGATTTTTGGTCAACTAATATTCTGCCACGTTATCGATTAACCGTGCACAAGAATTTTAGTCCAACAGGATCATGACACCTCATCAGTCAATGCTACATCATCAGTCATTGCCACATCATCGATCCGTCTATATGAACAGTGTCGTGAACAATAACATAGACAGTACCGTACATGTGAATAGTATCATACATGTGAACAGTGTCATTTGTCATTTTATGCTCCTCTTAAGGTTTTCGACCGTCTTGAGTTCAAAAGTGATGTCTGTTTTGTCGTCTGATCTCTCGTTCATTGTGAAATAACTATGATGCCCCTAAAATACTTAATTATAATACAACACACATAATTAAATGACAAGAAATTTAAATACATAAAAGTAAGGGTGTTAGTAAAACTTGAAGTGTAAAATGCCAATTTTCTCCTTTATAATTATACATTTTCTAACACTCAACACTTCCCACAAAACACCTATATGATAAAGGATCATTCAAATGGTCTCTATCAGATTGTACAAAAACTAAGTTTTGTTCCATTGGGAACTTGGGTGGTTTAGCACCTTCTAATATCTCCAATGCATATTTTATTTGAGAAAGAAAAATCCTTTTCGAAGACCTTGCCACTTCGATACCTAAGAAGTAGTTGAGTTATCTAAGATTTTTAAGCTTAAATTGCCTGGACAAAAACTATTTTACATCTTCAATATATTGTAGATTGTTGCCTGCCAATATCACACCATCGACATATACAAGAATTGCCGTGAAACTACCAATATAGGATTAGACAAACAATGAGTAATCTGCTTTCGATTGGTGAAAACCAGCAGCTTTGAGGGTTGAAGATAACTTTATAAACCATTGCTTGGAAGATTGTTTCAAGCCATATAAGGATCTGGTAGAGAAATGATTCCCTTCTATCAAGTTTCTTTCTACTAAACCAAGATCTATCTCTAATTCAAGATCAATCAATGGACATACAAGCAGGAACATATCCAATCCTTGAAAGAATAAGAACAAAAAAAGAACGAATAACCCAAGAAAACAGAGGTTATAGTGTTTCAACACTTAAGCACAATGCCTACTTCCCCTTGAGGAAGATCATCAAGTGTACACACAAGAAAACAAGATCAACCTCTCTCTTCTTTACAAATTTTGATCCCTACTTGATTAGCTCTCCAAGAACACTCAAGAATCAGCTCATATAAATTGATTCTAGGCTTGTTACATAAATTGGCATTTTCCCTATAAACCCAACAGCTTTAATAACTTTAACATGCATGCTTCACATGCTTACTAAAGAATCTTCTAAATGACATTTAATTATGCCCGTTGAGGCAATTTATTTTAATTGAGAATCATGCAGTATACACATGATTTACTTAAGCACTTTGGATGACAAAGCCACCAACATTGGTTTGTGCTCTACAACTTTAAAGATGACACTTCATTTAAACTCAAATCCTCAAAATGATAGGTTGCCCATTTGAGTTTGGCTGGATGGCTAGTAGTGGAGTGGTGCCATGTCAGTGACTCTTGATAGAGTCAGAGAGGCTTGATACCGTGAGTTCGTGAGAGAGGCTTAATTGTATCATATGCACTTTAATTTTCTAATTAAGTGTATTATTATTTCCCTTCGATATAAAATTATTAAATTTTTTGGATTTATTATATATTTTAATTGATAGATTTTTTAACATAACTCAAATTTTACTGCATTGTAGAATTTGACAGTTTTAATAAACTAATCGTGTTTTGAATAATTTAAATTTTTCACGACATTAAATCAAGACAATTGGAAAGCAATCCAATAGTAGTGTAGTTGGATTTTATTTTTAATATGGGTCCGGTATTAGCTAAATTTGCATTAAGCTATAAAAGAAAAAAGAGAGAGGTCGATTCTATAAATTGAGAAGGGGAGAGAGAGAGAGAGAGAGAGAGAGAGAGAGAGAGAGAGAGAGAGAGAGAGAGAGAGTTGAATCAGGTTACTCCAACTCGGATCCAATCAAGAACCCGACCAGATTACATTTCACGATTTCAGCCACCTCACCCGTTGAGCAAGGTATCGATCAAAAGCTTGGAAGTCGGCCATCACTTCCCTATTGTCATCACTGTCAGAAAATGACCAGAGCACTGGTGATCAAGTTTCGTAGTCTACGACTTTTCTACCTTGCTTTGCCGTGATTTCTGTTGCATTTTGGATGTACCATCAGTTGGGTTTTGTTCCTCAGTTCGTCCTCATCATTTTATGTCAAGTCCCATCACTTGAAACGACTTGATTGCACCTGATCAACCTTTAGAGGAATCACGGCTTTGGGAGCTTGATTCGCCGCCATCGCTGCGCATAGGAGGTCACCATTGGCACCAATGAACTCAACTCAGCTAGAAGTGTCTAACCTAAGTGTCTCGATCACCGTTGATCAATAGGGGCATTTCGATAATTTTACAACCTCAAAGATGTTTTTTGTAATTTCTTAAGTTGTTGATAATTTAGTAATTTCATACTAAGGGCAGTTAGGTAAATTGTAATTATAGTGGTAATTCAATAATTTAATCCTGCAAGGGCAATTCAAAAATTTCATACTTCAAGGGAAATAAGTAAATTCAAACCTTGGTGGATAATTTGGTAATTTTAGGTTGAGGATAGTTTAGTAATTTGTCATTTAAGGCATAATTTGGAAATTTTAAGAGATAGAGGTATTTTAATAATTTCATATAATCGAGGGTTGTATGAGAGTAATGAATGATTGTTTAAAGTTTAATTGCATAGCATTGCTTTCATTGCACATTTACGTACAGTAATTATGTCGTTTCTCGAATTAGAAAGATCCGCAAACGAGAATCAACTGACAGTCATGGATGATAGATGAGTTTGAGTGTCACCACTGAGTGGAATATACAAAACCTATTTCATATTTTATTATGATAGTAAAGCATGTTTGCGAAGTAAGTATTTAAATACTTTAATTCAATGATTTTCTCAAAATGGATTTTATTTACATGTTGATATGTTATTAAAAAGTGTTTGGTTGATGGCTTTCCATATCGATTTTTGAATAACATATGATAGTATTTTAAAGACAAAAGAAATAGATTCACATGTGTTAATGAAAAGAAAAATATGATTAAAAGGTATATGAATATGAGTATAAAGAATTATTTTTAAAATCATTAGATAGTACCCTTCCCCTTCAGATATAGTGATACAAATGATATAGATGAGATATAGACCTTTGGGGCCTGTTTGAGTACACACATATGCTTTGGGCCGTGTACTCTGGTGCCTTTGTCTTTTGGGGACTAGTTTGTGTATGCACAAATATGATGAGATATGAGATGACATTTCCCTGTCTATCAATTGTAGCTCTGCAGCATGAGGTTTCCCGATGGACCGTCCATCAAGGTTCGGGTATGATGAGATTATTCCCCTAGGTACTAGTTTAGTGATAGGTTTTAAGGTTCAGTATTTGAGACTGTAGTATGATATGATTTTCTTGATTTTCATGTGGTATTATATATTATGTTTATGTTAGTGTATGACTTATACTTAAATAAAATATTTAAGTTTCTTGTGATAAATTTGGTAAAATTACTTACTGAAATGATATACTTATTTTGAAGTAATTTGTTTTCAAAAATTACTATCCACTCACTAAGTTTACTGAGTTTTATACTCACTTCGTTTTTCTTATATTCCCCTACCTCCACAGGAAATTTGTAGATATAGTAGTTGACCCAGCAATAATAGTTATATTGATGTTATGGTCATGTGATGGTGTTAGGAGTCGTAGATATTCTTATTAGGATATTTCAGATTAAGGATAACCTATTGTATTTTGATGTTAGAATGTTTGGATGATATTTGACATTTTTGATTGAGCAAGTTGGTTATGGAGGTTGGTTGAATATTGAACTATTTTTGGGATTGTTCATTTTATAAATTTGCAAGTTGGGAATGTTACGTTTATAGGGAGGACTCTGAAATTTTTTTTGTAGAATCCTTAAATATTAGATTTATTATTAATTTGGTTAGACAAGTTTAGATAGACTTGTTCTAGGGGATCGGGAGGGTCATTTCATTGACAACATGAGAAAGATGATGTGATGGCATAAGTTTGTGAAATGGCTCCAAGAGCAAAGAGGTGTGAGATGTGAGGTGTTATAGCACTAGAGTAGTTAGCACTGGATCAAAAGCAGTAGTGCCTCCTTTTTCTTCAAAGTTGTAATGTTAATTACCACAAACTTAAGGTTGTTTTTTGTTGGGTCTTGTGAGTATGGGATATGAGTTGTCATGTGTGAATGCATGTGCGTGCTTTTTTTCTTTTATGGTTAGTTGTCAATATCAAAATATTAGAATGGTTTTTAAGCAAAAACCTTAAAAGCTTGGTTTTTATACGCCTTGGGTCAAGTTATATCTCGAATAATATAAGAATTACTTGGATTTTGTTTACCAATGCCTTAGTGTCAATCATCTCTGATGTCTAATTTACAGACACCATCATATCAATATTATGATACTTGGATGTTAAATTGATAACTCTATGAAATGAGAGTTATCAAGGCACTTTTAAGCGTAAATTAAAGTTGCTTAGATAGTAAATAATAGGTTTCTTATTGCATTTTAGCTAAATTTTGCATAAGTGTCCGTTTTAGTTTAATTTCAATAAATTGTATTATTTTAGAATAATTCGTGTGCTTAAAATTGTGTGTATAATTGTAGGTAAGTGGGAGCTCAAATTTCTAAGAAGGAATACTGTTGCAATAAGAGTACAAAGATAAAGAAAGAACATGGCTACAAAAAGGATTGATGAAAGGCTGAAACAATGTAGATGTTGTAACCGTTGCTGTAGCAATCTTGAAGCATTGATAGAGAAAATTTCTTGCGAGATCTTTACAAAATCGCGATCTAAAGTTTCCAAATCTGGAATATACGCGCCCAAAACTTCCAGTTGACCTAGTTTGCAACTATAAACGAAGCATGCATGAAAAGGAAGGGAGAGAGCCATCAACCAAGGACATAAACCAACTTGAGATAAGTGGAGAACGAAATCAACAAGTGAAATTAAGGGCTGCAATGGAGGTAAACTTGCAGCGTTCAATAAGGAATTTAGTCATTTTTATTGTTCTCTTGTTTTCTTGTTCATTACTTAATCATGGGAACGTATTTGATGGTTGAAACTTTTTTGTTTATTTTTATTTCGGAAACCATGAACTAAATTTATTTATAGTTGAGTGATAAATAATCTTGATGGTATCTTAGTGGAATATATGTATTGCTACATGTTTGCTATAACATTTTTTTTTATAGTACTTATTTTAATTCATTATTTCAGTTGACCACTCATTTAATGATATTAGCTAAGAGAGAGCAGGAAAAGGATGTATCTTAGTAGAATATATTAAAGCAATACTTGGTTTTAGATTAAGTTTCCTTAGTTGAGTTTACATGATTCCAAAAGAGTTATGCTTGATCTAAAATTAGTGATGAATTAAATATACAGATTCACTTTGTAGGGTAAATAGAACCTAAACGTGTAATGTTATATCTTATGTTGGCATAACAATTGGTCACTGTTAGATTACATAAGGATATAAGACATCCAACAAGCAACAACTGAGAATACATAAGGATTCTGTCCAGTGCTGTAGCAGATGCTGCAGCAACTGAACCTACAATTAGAAGAAATAGTCAAAGCCATTGAGAGAGTTTAATCACTTAACTGCTCCATTCCCATTAGTTTTATCCTTGTGTGGAACGTGAGAATTTACTTGATTGAAGGCTGAATCACACATGAATGCAAGTTCTACACCAAAAATTAATTTGAATCAATAAACGAAATAAAAATATCGTTATCATGCATCAGTTTGGGATAAATAGAAATTTGAATAAAGAAAATAAGAAAAAATAGACTCAATCATGCATGAGCTTTGCTTGGAGCTACTTGAAAGACCTTGCACCTAAGCTACTCTCGCTCTCTATAAATTCTAACTCTTCTTCACCGAATGCAACGCGCATGAAACAGATATATAGCTTTGAAAACAACAAAATGAAGATTTCATTAGCAACAACACTCTCTTTCCTTATCCTTGCCTTGGCCTCAAACTCTTTGTTGGTCTTGGGCACCTCATCAGTTCCTGAACCTCTCCTTGATGTCAACGGCAACAAGGTCGAATCCACCCTTCAGTACTACATAGTCTCAGCCATCTGGGGAGCTGGCGGTGGTGGAGTTAGCCTACACGGTGGCAGACAGGGATATTGTCCGTTGGACGTTATCCAATTACCTTCTGATACGCAAAATGGAATCAAATTAACACTGTCACCGTATAACAATTCTACAATTGTCCGAGAATCCACTGATCTCAACTTGAGATTCTCAGTGTTGCTATCTGGACGTGACTATTGTAACGAACAACCGTTGTGGAAAGTTGATAATTATGACGCTGCATCAGGCAAATGGTTTATAACAACCGGGGGATTTGCTGGTTACCCTGGAGCTGAAACTTTGCTAAATTGGTTTAAGCTTGAGAAACTTGGAAATTTTCCACGTACATACAAAATCGTTCATTGTCCATCCGTTTGCGAGTCTTGCGTCAAACTCTGCAACAACGTTGGCCGTTCGTTTGAGGATGGCGTTCGACGTCTGGTTCTGGTTCGTGATGATGAGCCGGCATTTCCTGTTGTGTTAATTCCCGCTATAGAAAGATCAACGTCTGTGTGATCAATGTACCCTAACCGGCTAGCAGTATTATTATTATTCTAAATAACGGACCAGGCTAGCTGCTCTTTAATCTCTAGGATTAATAAAATTATGAAGAAGAAAGCCTGTGATCCTTTCGGTGATAATAAATTCCACTGTTGGCTGTATCCCTTATAATGTTATTTCTAGTTGAACATAAATCAAAATCAAGTGTTCTTCGTTTTGATTCATTGCTTCTTCTTCTTCTTCTTCTTCTTTTTGGCAATTCTGTGTCTTGCCATTAATGGTGATCATTAATTAGAGGTTAAAGCCACGTCTTGATACTGATCGTCGCAAGCTTGAATAAGAGTGGAAAATGCAAAAAGTCGGGTGATTGATTATTTTGCCAAACTAATGTTTAAATCACGAGTTTCTTATTGTTATATATGCGTGTGTGTATGTATGTATGCATCTTATGTTAATAAATTTATCTTGTTTCTTGAGGTTTACTTTAAAAAAAAAAACTGCGCACAAAAGTACTAATAATTTGAAAGGGCGCGATTCCTCAAATTACGAGGGAAAACAAATTATTAATTAGCACAAAAATAAAAAATTGTGTATGTGCGTGTGTATACGTATATGTACATGCGTTTACACGGCAAAGCTTTCAACTTCAATTTATTTAAAAATTTTTGCTTTATAGTTTCTTCTATCTTCAATTTAATCTCAATTATTGATTAAGAAAAATTGATCATCAATGAATATAAAAATTATTTCACTCAGCTTTTACCAATCAACCATTGTTTTTAAAATTGTTAAGAAGATAAAAAAAATTCATCAATCCACCTTTTTTCCTTATTTTTGGAATAAAATGGAATAAGTTGAGTATTACAATTGTTTGAGACATATTTTAAAGATCATCATTGTATGAAGAGGGTAATCCAAAATTTACCCCTCAAACAATTGCTGAAATTTAGCATTTGATCTCATAAATGAATAAAAGTAAAATTTACCTTGTTCATGTCATTGATTGAGAGATCTTAAAACAACTTCAATTTTTTTTTTTACTTAGTGCTCTCACCCTCATATTTATGTGCATATTTAAGATTTCCTTGGATGAAAAGCAATGGTTCTTGTGGCTATAATATTTTGGGATGGAAGGGCGTAAAATAAGGATAGATAACTTTCTCTTTAATTCCTAGGGTCTATGCTAGTTTTAGTCTTTGTATTTTCAAAAAATCATCCAAAACTTCTTGGTTGTTAGTCTCTCATAGTTGGATTTACTTTAATTAGATAAAATGGTAGTTTTGTTATAATAAAACTTAAAATTCAAATAAGTTTTACGTGATACATTTTAAAACATATAGAAATAATAAACATAATTTAATAGCCTAAGGGTACTTGACATTCTATTTGGGTAACCACTCGAATTCGAGTCTTGGGGAGGTAAGAACTAGTGCATATCATGTAGCAATCTTTATTTTTACCATATGTTATATATTCATCATCATCATGATGTTGAAAGACCAAAGAGGACAAAATTGCTCAAAATTGAAACTATATGGGCACCAAAATAAATTTATTAAACTCAATGACTTTATTAATATCTTGTAAGAAACATTACACGCAACTCACGGCTCACACTTCTTATTTCTCTCTAATTCCTCACTCTTTACTTAGATGCATAACCAAATGATACAAAGGGGCATTTATAGTCTATAAGAATAAATCTAAATCATTCAAGTAAAAAATTACAAAAAATTTATAACCATTGATTTTCACCTACCACTAATAATTTCACTTACCACACTTATAATTAATAATTTAAATCTCACAAATCATATTTACTCATAAAACCTTATGAATTTGACTTATTAATTTGGGTTTAATGACAGGTGGTGTTGGGCTTATTTTAACACACTGTTGTTGTTGTTATTATTATTATTATTTTCTTTAATAAAATTTTGTTGCTTGTTGAGGTTTACTTTAAAAAATCAAAAAAAGGCACAACAAAAAAAAGACCTCGATTCCTCAGTTTGAGAGGGGAAAACAAAATATTTAGCACGAAAAGGAAAAAATTATATATATATACATACGTTTGCATGGCTAGCTTAATTTCAACTTCAATTTATTTTGAAGTTTTTGCTCTACAATTTCTCGTCAGTAACTATGATAAGGCTCACTGCATCCCTTCTGATCTGCTGTGTAAGTTCTTTAATCTAAATAAATTTCCTCTATATTGAAGTTCATTTAAAAAAAAAAAAAGATGCATGGCCAGTTACTTTAATCGCACGCTTGAATTCGAGTGGAAAAATGCAAAATGTCGGATGATTGATTGTTTTCCCGAATAGTGTTTCAATGGATAAGAACCAACCATCTCTGTGGCAAAGATTAAATCACCAATGGATAAGAACCAACGATTTTTCAAAGAATAACGTGAAAAAGAAGCCTCATTCATCTGGAATCACGATCTTTCAAAGAAAAACGTGAATTAAAAGCCTCATTCATCTGGAATCACGATCTTTCAAAGAAAAACGTGAATTAAAAGCCTCGTTCATCTGGAGTCAAAGCGATATGATTCAGGGGTGGGGCCGGCGTCGAAAAAAAAATAAAAAAAAATTAACTTCTCTGATTGGCAGGCGCTTCATTGACAGAAAGATTATATATATAATATGAACCTGAAAATTAAAAAGAAAAAAAAGGCTTCATAAATGCTTTCGGTTACGGCTCTTTGTAAGTTGCCTTGGCAATTGAGACCATGTTTGGATGTCAAGATTAAGTATTGAGTTGAACTAAAATATAAAAGAAACTATAATTAAAAGGATTATAAACAGTCCATCTCTAACATTATTTATATTCTACTATTCTTAACTTAGTAGATGTGAATTAGTAAAAATATTAGATTATCTTAAAAATAAACATAGAGTAATACATAAATGAATCCTAATTATTGGAATCTAAATTCAAGTAGTTAAGGGGTTAATATGAGAAGTTTAAAAATTATATTTAAAAGTTTAGAGGACTTTTCACAATTTCTTAGGAAGTTTTGATAAATATAGTATATAAGTCCTCATTGTGCACAGTGTGGTGCTAAGTGTGGTGCTTAGTGTGGCACATATATCACTATTGTTTGTTTTATTAGACCAAATTATTGAAATGACTGATGAAACAAACAAAATAGTTTTTAAAATAGGAAAAAAATCAACCAATTGTTAAGTTGGTAGGCAGCTCCACGCTCACTGTTGTGATTGAGGGTTTGACTCTCTTCTTGTGTGAGAATATATTTATTTATTCTTTTCTTTATTTTTCATATTTGTAGACTGAAGTTCAATTTAAATACATTGAGGTAATTATTGATAAATATTGCATGGCTTTTTAGATCCAGGAGGTATATTGGTACAGTAAAATCTCTCTATGGTAATCGTAGATAGAAATGATCTTTATATGGTAACAAAAAACTATAATCCAAATTTGGGCCAGTTATAAATTATAATCAATTTTACATTGTAATAAATTGTAATTTTTCTAAGAGTGAAGCTATTGGCACCCCTATAAAATTCTCACCAAAAGCCACTTTTGCATTAATATATCTATCTTTATTAATTAATTATATAAATGGACAAATAAAGCTACAATAAACTCAACTATTATCTTTGTATGCCATATTTATCATACTACTTTATAAAGTTTTCTTTTATTTGAAACATTATTTCATATAGATTACTAACCAATAGGGATAGCAATTTTTCCTATTGGGATGAGCGAACCGTCTCTGAAAAGTATTTGTTATAAAAGTGTTCTTTAAATTTAACCCATTGCATCATTGCTTCTTTAAGGATTCGTTTGATAGAGTCCCACCCATATTCTGCCGCTCCTCGCAGCATAAAGGAGACACAAGTGACTGTTTCTTCTTTTGGCACTTTGGCTACTTCTATCATTCTTTTCATGGTTCACAACCATTGGTCTGCTGCAATAGGATCTACACGGCCTTTGAATATGGGTGGATTTAATCTTCTAAATTCGCTCCCGACGTTGTTCATCCCTTCTAACTTCTCTTTCCAAGAATCGTGTCACAATGTTTGTAAGTCGATCAATTGCAGATTGCTCCCCTGCAGTTCCTTCCACCCTTCTTCTTCTATTAGCCCTAGCGTTTGACAGTTCAATGAGATTTTGATCTAATTTCTACATGTCAAACAAATCAAAAGTAAGATTTTTAACTAACCTCATTCAAAGTTTTTACTAAAAGGTTGAGCCTTGTCCTTCCCCTTGACTTGTGCATATGGACGGTCTACAGAGTCGCTTTAAACCTTGGGCTCTGATACCAATTTGCAACACTCCACTTAAATATCTATTTTAAAAATGTTTAAAACTTGGTTACTTTTAATACGATTTCTGAAAGTTTAACACAACAAACAAAACTTTTTTCATAAAGTAAGAGTCATAAAGAGATTCCATAGTTTATTTCAAAACTTGATTATTACAAAAAGCTAAGATGTTTATTTATTTATTTATTTAAACAAAGCTAAGCTCATCTTAAAATTCCAAGGTCTATTATGCCCATATACACTTCGTCTTGGTTAGGACTTAGTGCCAGCTTGCCCTACTGAACGTTATCTACAATGTAAGGATTTTATGAGCTAATGCCCAGTAAGATAACACTTTTATGCATAAATAAATTATGATGCATATGGATGACCATATTAAGCTTTCTAAAGAAACTTAGAAAACACAAAACAAAGTCATTAGGGCCATAGGTATGTTGCACTACAATGTTAGCATTTTTACTCTTTAAACAATATGTCCTTGGGCCTCATTAGTTGATCTTTTGTGCGTTACATATCGCCGTCCCCAAAAGATTTCTTGTCGCTTAGCTTTGCGGGCTTGTCTTCCTTGGAAACTTTGCCGCCAAGTAGTACAACAACCTATTTTTCATAAATTTTTTTTGAAATATCTTCTTCATAATGTAATGCATGATATGCATGTATCCAATGCAACTTATGTCATAACATTTGAAGTTCCTAGATGCATAATAGAATCAACACACAACACTATTTAAGTATAAGTATCATAGATTAGGCGGCAAAGCCGACCATAACATAACTAAATATCATCAATTAGGCGGCATGGTCGACCATAACATAATTAAGTATCATAGTTTAGTCAGCATAGCCGACCATAACGTAATTAAGTATCATAGATTATAACTAATAACATCATAATAGCCATCACAACATAAAGAAATGGTTAAAACTGAAATTAATTATGAAAAGAATTTTGTCCTTACATTGCAGTTGAAGTATTACTTATCTCTTAACCTTGACTTCTATAGACCTTTCTAATTGAAGATTTCTCTACTTTTGATATTATAACTTAGAATAGAAGAGAATGACATTTATAGGTTGCATTGAAAATGAATGGGGTAGGGGTATTTATAGGATTTCTTAAGGCTAATTGATGAAGAGTAGGAATCCATATTATACTAGGATTAGTTTCCTTATTAAACTAAAGTTTAAGACTTTTAAATTCCTTTCTAATTTAGAATTTTGATTCTTTTTCAATTTAGGATTTTTTTTATTCATGAATTAGGATAATTATTACTACTATAAATAGCTCCCTCTTGTAACCTTTAAAGGTAGAGAATTTTGAGTTTAATAATATTTCAATTTTCAAATCTCTTTGTGAGTATTTAAGCAATTAATTCTCGGTATTCTGTGGAATCAACGAGTCTTAATCCCTAAATTCGCGGTATTCTTTTGAATCAACGTGAATTTAGTTGTTTTTTTGTTTCGGTATTCTCTAGAATCAAGGAATATTTTGAACATTAAACTTCTGCTGTATTAGTTTGGTATCAGACCCAAAACATGGTATCACCAATCTAATTCCATCTACCACCAAACCTTTCCTTTTTTTTTGGCCCTTTTTTATTCTTCCATTTAGCCCCACTACCTTTTTAAACCCGAATTTGATAAAATGCCTCCAAGAAAAGCTCGTGATGCTCATACTGCAACTTAAAATCAAGAAGATGTTTCTAAAGATAAGCCCTGGCTAGTATGACAGCCAGAATTGATATGCTAGCTACACAAATGGCACGAATGGCAGAGTTACTTGACGAATGCCATCGTACTCTAGAACATGAAGACAAATCAAGTGGAAGCTTTGTTAACCCATTCTCTGGGCGTCGACCTAGAACTGAGTCTACTGATGACAGAAGATGGGAATCTGGGTTGAGAATTGACATTCCCGAATTTCAAGGAAGTGGTCAACTTGAAGAATTATTGGATTTGATTAATGCTATTGAGGAGGTTTTTTAATACAAAGAAGTTCCTGAAAATAAACTAGTTTTGCTTGCTGCAACTAAATTTCGTGGAAGAGCAGCAACTTGGTGGCAACAAACTAAGCTCACAAGGATTAGGCAAGGCAAAAAGAAGATTGATTCTTGGGAAAAGTTCAAAAAGCATTTGCGTCGAGCATTCTTGCCTTATAATTACACCAAACTGTTATACCAACAGCTACATAATTTAAGGCAAGGTAATCGATCAGTGGATGATTACACTATAGAATTTCATTGGTTGGTGGCACACAATGACTTAACAGAGATAGAAGAACAACAGGTTTCGCGCTACATTAGAGGCCTACGATCTCAATTACAAAACCAATTAAATTTACTTGACCCATACTCCATTTCAGAGGCACACAAACAAGCCTTGCAGTTGGAGAAGCAATTTAATCGATGTACTATTGACTCAAGCTTTCTAGGTGCTCGAAGTGGTGTTCGTGATAATTTAAACCCGGCTTCTCAATTTCGTAATTTCACTCCTCCATATCCTCCAAATAAAATTAGTAAACCTAGTGAAATCAGTCAAAACAGCAAAACCCAATCCTCGAGTTCGAGATTACGCTATTTTAATTATGGAGAAAATGGACATCGAATGACAAAATGTAAAAAGGGAGGAAAATGTGGTAAAGGTTTATTCATATGCACAGAGGAAAGCGAAGACTATCAGGAGGAAGAAACTGAAGAGTTCGCGGTAGAGCCAACTTTTGATAGTAGTGGTAGCGCTCAATCTGTTGAAGAACATGGTGATAGTGGACCAATGTTGATCGTGAACCACGCATTGTTCGTTCCTAAAGGTCAAGACAAAGACAAGTGGCTACCACAAAATATCTTTCAGACTACTTGCAAAATTGGGGGTAAAGTATGTCGTATGGTTATAGACTCAGGCAATTGCGAGAATGTCATTTCGAAAGAAGCCATAACAAAGCTAAATTTAAAGACAGAATCTCATCAAACTCCATATAAGCTCACATGGCTGAAGAAGGGAAATCAAGTGATAGTATCGAAATGTTGCTTAGTTTCCTTATCTATTGGTCCAATTTATAAAGATAAAATTTAGTGTGATGTTGTTGCTATGGATGCTTGTCATCTATTACTAGGTAGACCTTGGCAATATGATTGAAACGTAGTACATGATGGGAAGAGAAACACCTACAGCTTCATGTTTAACAACACTAAGATCGTTCTTCTAGCTAACAAGGAATTTATTCTCCGGCAAGATTTCGGTAATTGTTTGTTAGGTAAAAAGATAGATGTTGTAGTAAAGACAAAGAGATTCTACATTTTATTGGGAAAAGAGAGTAACGGTAATTCGAAGATTCCTGAAGTTGTGACACCTATTCTGGCAGAATTTCAAGATTTGTTCCCCAATGAGCTACCACAAGGTTTACCACCTCTTCGGAATATACAATACCAAATTGATTTGGTACCAGGTTCTATATTACCAAATCAACCTCATTTCGTATGAGTCCTACAGAACATAAAGAATTAAGGCGCCAAGTGTAAGAGTTACTAGAAAAGGGATTTATCCGTAAAAGTCTTAGTCCCTGTGCAGTTCCTGCTTTATTGACTCCAAATAAAGAGGGCTCTTGGAGGATGTGCGTGGACAGTCGAGCTATCAATAAAATTACAGTTCGATATCGTTTCCAATCCCTTGATTAGATGACTTGTTAGATCAACTCAGTGGAGCAACAATTTTTACCAAACTTGATTTGAAAAGTGGCTACCATCAAATTCGAATACGGCCTAAAGGTGAATGGAAAACAACTTTTAAAATTCGCGAAGGGTGATACGAGTGGTTGGTAATGCCATTTGGCTCATCCAATGCTCCGAGTACTTTTATGCGATTCATGAATCAAGTTCTTCGCCCTTTCATTGGAAAGTTTGTGGTTGTTTACTTCGATTATATACTTATATATAGCACCAGTCACGAGTTACATCAACAACATTTGAGAGAAGTGCTTTTAGCCTTAGGAGCAACAAGTTTATACACAGCAGTAAACAAGTGTATCCTCATGACAGAGAAAGTATTATTTTTGGGATATGTGGTGTCGAAGGATGGTATATTTGTTGACCAATCAAAAGTGGATGCTATTCGAGATTGACCATCTTTTTATAGGTGATTCATTCCTTATTTCAGTATTATTATGGCACCAATCACGGATTGCATGAAAAGAGGACAATTCTCTTGGACAAAAGCAGCTACTAAGGCATTCAAGATTATCAAAGAAAAATTGATTGCTACCCTAGTACTTGCCCTACCAGTTTTTTCGCTCACTTTTGAGATACATTATGATCCTTCTAAGGTTGGCATTGGAGCTGTTCTTAGCCAACAAGGTAAGCCTATAACTTATTTTAGTGAGAAGTTGAATGGAGCAAAGGCACACTACAATACTTATGATGTGGAATTTCACGCAGTAGTTCAAGCGTTAAAACATTGACAACATTATTTAATTCATAAAGACTTTGTTTTATACACTGACCATGCCGCGTTAAAGTACCTCAATAGTCAGGACAAGCTCTCTCACAGACATGCCACGTGGACAGTATTCCTTCAACAATTTACTTTTGTGGTGAAGCATACCTTTGGTGAATCCAACCGAGCAGCAGATGCACTTAGTCGATGAGCTTCTTTATTGACACAGATGCATAATCAAGTTCTTAGATTTGACACATTCTGAGAGTTATATGCTTCTGATCTTTACTTTGCTCCTATATTAGGGGATATTTTTGCAAGGTTTCGCTCAAATTATCATTTTTACATGACGAATTCCTTTTCAAGAGTAATCAGTTGTGTGTTCCTGATTCAAGTTTAAGATTTAAAATCATTTCAGAGTTATATAACGAAGGGCACGTGACAAAACTCTGGCTCTAATCGCCAACACTTATTTTTGACCTACTATGAAGCGTGAAGTCTATCATTATGTCGAGATTTATCTCATTTGTCAAGTTTCCAAGGGTGTAGCAACTAATGCTGGGTTATATATGCCGCTGCCGATTCCAACATAACCTTGGGCTGACATTAGCATGAATTTTGTTTTGAGATTACCCCGTGCTCAGAGGGGTATGGATTCAATATTTATTGTTGTTGATCGATTTTCGAAAATAGCTCACACCATTGCTTGCAAGAAGACTATAGACGCTTTGACTGTTGCTCGCCTACTCTTCAAGGATGTCTATAGATTGCATGATTTACCAAGTTCTATAGTATCTGACCGGGATACGCGATTTCTTAGCCATTTTTGGAAGACATTATGGAAGTTGACCAACACTCGCTTGAACTTTAGTAGTGCTTACCACCCACAAACAAATGGTCAAACTGAAGTTGTCAACCACTCTTTAGGAAACCGTCTACGTAGTCTAATTGGTGATAACTTGAAAATGTGGGATCAGAAGTTATATCAAGTCGAGTTTACTTATAACCGTGCAGTTAAGCCCTTTTCAGGTGAATTACAGATATAATCCACGAGCTCCCATCGACTTGGCTCTAGTTCCAGATTTAGTTCGCAAAAGCGGTAAAGCAGAAGACTTTATTGAGTAGCTTCAGAAGATTAATGAAACTACGCAAGAGTCTTTGAAGTAGACGACCGAAGGTTATAAAATTATGGCAGATAAAAAACGTCGAGCTTTGGAATTTCAATTGGGGGATTTTGTTTGGGCTGTCCTAACTAAAGATAGATTCTCAGTTGGTGAGTACAACAAGCTTTCTGCCAGGAAAATTGGTCATTTGGAGATTATAGAGAAGATAAATCCTAATGCCTACCGATTAAAGCTTCCTAATCATATCTGCACCGCAGATGTATTTAATGTTAAGCATCTTATTCCTTACAGAGGTGATCATGATAAAGATGTTACTGACAATCCGAATTCGAGGGCGAATTCTCTCCACCCTAGGGGGAATGATGAAGAGTAGGAATCCATATTATACTAGGATTAGTTTCCTTATTAAACTAAAGTTTAAGACTTTTAAATTCCTTTCTAATTTAGAATTTTGATTCCATTTCAATTTAGGATTTTGTTTTTACTTCATGAATTAGGACAATTATTACTACTATAAATAGCTCCCTCTTGTAACCTTTAAAAGTAGAGAATTTTGAGTTTAATAATATTTCAATTTTCAAATCTCTTTATGAGTATTTGAACAATTAATTCTCAGTATTTTGTGGAATCAACGAGTCTTAATCCCTAAATTTGCGGTATTCTTTTGAATCAACGTGAATTTAGTTGTTCTTTTATTCAGGTATTCTCTAGAATCAATGGAATATTTTGAACATTAAACTTCCGCTGCATCACTAATGGATGGCTAGGATTTAGCCACCATAACTCTTAATCAATGGTTGCGATTAACCTTCATAAATAACTTGCTAAATTTTAGAATTCTTAACTTTCTCTACATACTTCTACTTACTTCATCACTTATATCATTGCTTATGTCATCATTCTTTAAAATTGAATATTATAAACTTAAGGAGCTTGTTAGCTTAAAATAAATTCTAGTATATTTAAGTGAGAAAATTATACGTCACATCTATGCGGGACAAAACTAAGATTAGAAAATTCTGTCTCATCTCTTCCTATTGCCAACCCTACTAACAAATATATTATAGATTTGAAGATAACTTTTTTTGTGAATTTTTATCCTCAAATTTCTAATTCATCCTCTTTCATTATTATATTTTTCTTCCACTCACTAACAATCCATTTGGTTTGTTGAGTATTCAACAAAGTTCTTTTTTGTGTTTTTTACAAAGATTTTCAAAGTACTTTTGCAAATCTCGTAAATCTTTGTTATTGTTTCCAACTTTGAGAATATTACATAACAATGACAAAAACAATTTTGAGTTAAAATCTATAAAAACATGATAATAACAAAATAATAATAATTGTAAGCATACATGCAGCTATACTTCGTTGTTTTAAATTATTTAGAATTTATCAAAAGTAGACTGATTAAAATTCAAAAGAGAAAAAGAGGTTTAAATATTTGGTTGAACGATATTTTAACTTTTTAAAAGAATGTGTTAGGATTGAATTAGATCTTCTTGTTTTTAAGTGTAATTTGTTTTAGCAACTTATAAATACACAAGGCAAGGCTGTGTAATGACAACAAGGGGGTGTCAATAGCTCTACTCTTTTTTCAAATCCCATTTTAAGAAACTCACCTCCACATAATAATGATTATCTATATATTGTAAATAATATATGCTATGTTATATTGAAGGTTCAAAATAGAATAAAATATTTTTGAAAGTTACTTGGGACAATAAATTCTTATTTAGCACTACTAGAAAAATGGGCTTTACTGACACTTGGTTATTGACACTTTGCAAAAAGTGTCAGTACTTACGTACATATGCACCATTTTCTGCTTTTGACAAATAGGAATTAGAGATTAATGATACTAGGGTATCAGTAAACTAAATATCAAAAATCACTAACACTAAAGTATCAATGATAAAAGAAATTCATAAAAATTTTGTTTTAGCTCCAACTCGAACCTGAGAGCTCTAAGATTTAAAGATTTAATGTTTGGAGCACAGACCATCAAATCTTGATGAGTCAAAGTTATAATAATATTTAAATTATTAAAAAATGAAAATATAAATGACAACAACATAAAACACACTTGACTTTTCCCCATCCAGGTTATATCGACTGTCTCTATCTTGCTTTCATCGTTCACTTTCACTTTCGTTTTTCTCTTCTCGATCTCTTATGTTTTGCACTATCCATTTACAAATTAAACTCAATTAATTCAGATAGACAATGAAAAGCTAAAATTCTGTTTCATTTTTCCATTTTCCCTAAATTGAAACACAAATCAAAACCCTAATTGCTTGTTATCAAAGGGGTTTTTCTCCAACTAAATCATCCAATGCTTACACTACGCAAGCAAGTAAAAGCCATCGACAAGGGGTGAAGTGGCACCATCGGTTCAGTATTCAGGTAATCTCATTCTCCTTGACAAGTTAAGTCCAGAGAAAGAATTGTAGAGGAGGTTATCAACTGGTAATGGCAGAATATTTTATTTTTTTGGGTAATTTAATTTTTGGGTTTGTTTTAATTTGGCTTATGAATAATATTTTTGAATTTTTATTTTTGGGTTGTTTCAGATATTCAGATATTGAACAGTAGTGCAACCCTGGTGGGTTTTGTTTTCCAAATCTTTTTTTTCTTTGATTTATTCGTAACTTGAAATTTTTATTCTTATTTTTCTATATCTTCACTCACATGCAGTCCAAAAATACAGGCATTTTAAGTGGTGCATTACTTAAACTCAAAACACTTGCTGCTGTGACTCTGTTTTTTCTGCCATATTTGAGGTTAGTTTCAAACTTTTGTGTATGTGATTTTTTTAGTTTATGAAATAAATTGTTAGCTCCATTCTTAACTTATGAGCAATAAGTTAGTTCATTTTGAATGTACTAAAATATGAAATTTCATTTTAGCTTTTGCCTTTGTGATTAGGAGATGATTGTTTGGGTGTTATATTAGCTGAATGACTGTGTATTTAGTGGTTACAAACTATTTACATCTCTGTTTCACGTAAAGAGAGACAAATTTTGTTATATAATCCTACTTGTTTATTTATTCTGTTTTGGTTGGACGATTTGTAATAGAGACAATGACTATGATATGAATTAATTAAGTTCGTGGTTGTGAGTATTTTGAGATTGTATAAAGTTGATGATTTGTGTTTGATTTAATAAAGAAATACTTGTTTTCAAGTAGTTCTGCATGTTGTATTTAAAGTTAAAAAATGATTTATAGAATCTTAAAAAATGGCTTGCAAAGTGGTATGAAGACATTATTTATTTGAACTCTTAACTTTTGTTAGTTACTTGACTTGTGAATTAGTTCGACTACTTAAAAAGCCATTAGCACCCATCTTAGCTATTAATCTCCTATTTAAGTTTTAAAACTTCTTTTGTTTCAATTTTAGGATTTTGTCTAAATTATTATTATAATTAATGATTTATGGGGGCTATTAATGATTTTCCAGAATTATAAGTTTATTATTACAACTATAATCATAATTACATTGAACTTTAAATTAATCATGCTATTCAATTAAACTTAAACTGACATTACATATGAGAACAGGTAAAATATTTGAAATGGAGAGAAGTTGGATAACTTGTGATAGATTGTCTGTAGAGTATCGTTCTAGAGTTGCTGATTTCTTAGATTTTGCCATTTTGAATGCTGAAAATCGAATGTCAATTAGATGTCCTTGCACCTTCTGTTGTAATATAGAGTTTCATACTCTCATCAACAGGTGAAGGATCACTTATTTGAAAAAGGTTTTCTCCAAAGATATATTGTTTGGACTTGGCATGATGAGACTGACTCTAAATCTACATTTACAAATTGTGAAGACCATTCACATAGTCAAAGATTTAGATGTCATGATTATAGTAATATAATTGACATGGTCGAAGATGCTTACGAGCATTGTGATAGAGATCCTAGTTCTTTTAAGGATATGCTTGAAGATGCTGAAAAGCCTTTGTACCCGGGTGCAAAACATTCAAAGTTATCTAGTTTAATGAGACTTTACAATTTGAAAGGAAACTATGGGTGGTCCGATAAAGGGTTTTCTGCTTTGTTAGAAGTCCTTGCTGATATTTTGCCAAATAATAATACTCTACTTATGTCAATGTAGGAGGTTAAGAAAATAATGAAAATGTTACGCTTAGAGTATGAAAAAAATACATGCATGTCCAAATGACTGCATTTTGTATAGGAATAAATTTGCTGATCTTACTGAATGCCCAAATTCTGGAGCATCTAGGTATCAAATAAAAAAAGATCACTCAACAAAATTTAGGAAAGGGGTTCCTAAAAAGGTATTATGGTATTTTCTACTTATTCCTAGTTTGAAAATATGGTTTCAATCACCACAAACAACTCAAAATTTAACATGGCATGCTAATAAAAGAATTAGAGATGGCAAACTGCGCCACCCAGCAGACTCACCAGCCTGGCAACTAATTGACAATAAGTGGCCAAATTTGCACAAAAACCTAGAAATCTCCATTTAGCTCTCTTAACTTATGGGGTTAACCCACATAGTACACTTAGCACTACTTATAGTTGTTGGCCTGTTATATTAATAACATATAATCTTCCTCCATGGTTGTGTATGAAGAGAAAGTTTTTGATGTTGTCACTTTTGATATTTGGCCTTAAACAACCTGAAAATGATCTAGATGTATGCCTAGCACCTTTGATTGAGGACTTAAAAACTCTATGGGATGTAGGTATTGATGTTTATGATTCTTATAGAAAAGAAACCTTTAATTTACGGGTTGTCTTAATGTGGACAACCCGTGACTTTCTAGCATGTGGAAACCTCTCTGGTTGTACTATTAAGGGCTATTATGCTTGCCCAATTTATGGGATAGACACTTGTGCATGTTGGCTGCCACATACTAGGAAAATGTCATATATGGGCCATCGCCGCTTTCTACCACTCGGGCACCTATTTCGGAAATTGAAAAATGTTTTTAATGGGAAGCAAGAGTGGAATGAGCTTCCTAAACCTTTGTCTAGTGAGGAAATCTTTAATATGGTGGAAAATATAGATATTAAGTTCGGGAAAAAGAAGACCAAAAAGCATAAACATGATGGCGGCGATGGCGGCGGCGGTGGCGGTGCTGGTGATGAGAACGTAATTGAAAAATTGTACAAAAAAAGTCAATCTTTTTTTAGTTAGATTATTGGAAGCATTTATTAGTTCCCCATCAATTAGATGTAATGCACATTGAAAAAAATGTGTGCGAGAACATATATGGCACATTACTTTGTCAACCAGGCAAAACAAAAGATGGGATTACTGCTAGAAAAGATCTTGAGTCTTTAAAGATCAGGGGAAAACTAGTTCCTAATAAAACAAAGTCCTACCGCCAGCTCCTTATACTTTAAGTAAAAGAGAAAAAAAAAAGTTTTGTGAAACCTTGCTGAGTGTGAAAGTCCCTGATGGGTATTCTTCCAATGTCCAAAACCTTGCTTTAATAGATAATTGTCAACTTCAAGGCCTTAAGTCCCATAATTGTCATACTTTGATGCAACAATTTATACCACTAGCCATTCGAAGTTGTTTGCCTATAAATGTGAGAAGGACCATAATCAGAATATGCTTCTTTTTTAATACATTGTGCTGTAAAGTGGTAGATCCCAATACTCTTGACCAACTGCAGGAGGAACTTGTAATCACTTTATACTTACTGCAGCAGTACTTCCGACCTAGCTTTTTTGACATAATGATCCATTTAACAATCTACTTGGTTGAACAAGTTAAGTTTTGTGGGCCTGTTTATCTACGATGGATGTATCCTTTTGAGAGACAAATGAAAACCCTCAAGGATTATGTTCGTAATCGCTACCGCCCTGAGGGTTGTATTGTAGAAAGTTATATTGCAGAAGAAGCACTTGCATTTTGTGTTGAGTACCTCTCAAATTGTGATGTTATTGGGCTGCCTACTGATTGTCCAACTGATTTATCTATCGAAAAGCCTTTGGGAGGTGCAAACATAAAGGTGGTCGATGATCCTTTGTTGGCACAAGCACACCAGTGTGTTCTAATGAACACCCCTGAAATCCAAATATATATTGAGTAAGTTGTTAATTTTTTCCAAAAAAATATTACTATTGTATTATTAGATTAATACACTAGTTTTTAAATCTTAATATATCTCACTATAGGGGGCATATGCATTATTTTGCATTAAGAAACCCCTATGAGGCAAAAACAAATCTGTGATTGCAAAATGAACACATACGTACATTTTCTGATTGGTTACAAGCAAAGGTTAGAATTACTTAACTAAATACAATATAGGATATAAACTTAACATGTTTTTTCTACATGTTACTAATTACTGTACTTGTTAATTTAATTTATAGGTGGCACATGATAAAGCAAATAATGTGCCAATTGACAAAATAGTGTGCTGGTTGGTAAACAAACCACGCTCAAGCGTGGTGACCTTCTCTGTGAAGGACAACATTTGTCCATGAGGTTCCTAATAACGCAACCATTGTGCAGTAAAATTAAAACAGATGGCGGAAGCTCTAGAAACCTCGGATCGGCTTCATTCAAAAATGAAAATCAAGAGGAAAGATTGAAGTTTAATTACCTCACTTTTAGTTTCAGAAATGACTTCGTGAAGTAGGAGAAAACGACTGAAAACAGCAAGCTCCGAACCTGTCCAGAAAAACAGCTCTGCACGAACAGCTTCTGTTTTGCCACGATCTGAGATCCTTTAAGCACCCCAATTGTGATGCCTCTAATCCGTCCACACTTAGAAATGTTCTAGGAGTTCAGAGGATTTGGAATCTCGAAATTTCATTAAGAAATGAGAGAGATAATGAAGGAACATGAATGCTAGCTCATGTTGATTCCTTCCACCAAATAAAGCCACCATTATCTCTAATAATGGCACCAAACATTATCATGTGCTAGACCCACCCACTTAGCCATTATTTATTGAAATTGATCTCATCACTTCAATAAACTATTTAATTAAATAAATAAATAGCTAATATTAATCAATTTCGGAATTAATCATTTAACCCCATTTTGATCACATCAAATGGTTAAATGTGGGCTTCTCTTGTGACATGTTCTAATGCTTTCTCTTAATCCATATTGGATCCAATAAAAGTCCATAATTTTAAACCCAAAATTGGTCTAGAAGTCCATAATCATATATGAACCCGAACATGTCCAAAATGGTCATTTTACTTACTCGGCATTCTATAATGTTTAATTGAGGATTTATGAAATTTATTTTGTTCCTTAAACTATTTATGGAACATCTAAATTTCTATCTTAAATCATATTTAAGATATATTTATATTTATATTCATTCTCAATGAATTATAATATAAATATTGATTTTCCTAAAATTAGGAAATCTAACTTCTCATTTTCTAGTAACTCCTTTTTCATTTCTATATGATGTGTGACCTTTTAGGTTCTTAGTTATAAGGTAGTAGAACTATTTTAATGATAACTCTTTATTCATTAAATGATGCTAAACTCTTTAGTCATCAATTAGAACCTTTCTAATGACCTTAAGATGCATTGGTAATACGCTTTACCAATATTGATCATAAGGTTTCTACAAGTCATGAGTGACACCTAGCAGTATATCACGACTATCCAAATAACAAGAATTGTTGGATCTAAAGAACCTATTCCATTGTATCTCTATGTCTTGGTCTCTTCATCATCCATGTCCAGAGAAAAGCACAGCTTATGGTTTATTATGTTAAGCAGTTGTGCTTTATCTCAAAATAAATATAAATGAACTTGGCATGATAATATAATTTGAACTCCTTCAAATATATTTCACCTTGGCCAAGGATTTCTCATGACAATTCATATTTTCTCATAGGGACATCCTTTTTGTATATTACAAAGTGATGAATTCCATATTGGCCATCAACTTGTCTTCATACATAGCCAACCATGACAGCTATTGCTAGATCTCTTCTGTGATTAGGAATCAATCGTTATGCATTCACATATCAGAGATGTCTATGTATAAGACATATGTTATGCCTCAGGTCTAAAGACCATTACTAAACATAGTGTCTGTTACAATATATAATAAGCCATTAACACTCACGACCATATGGCTTACTATATTCGGTCAAGTTCAGTAAACTTGTTCTTTTAACAAGTACCTATGTGTTTGACTTGACATCTCACGTCAATGATATGAAACTCACCATCCCTTTTAGTATCACATACCATAAAGAGTCATAACACATACTAGTGTTTATAGGAATTTATAATGTCCAATCATAAATCCACCACTAGGAACTATTTTAGAAGTATAGTACAAAGGATGCACATTTCATATTCTCAACATACTCGAGAATGTGTTCCTTAACTATTTTATTTCTAGGACTATATTCATTAATATATGAATATTGATAACCTTGCCATTTTATAAATATCAAAATGCTATTTAAATACAATCATTTCCTAAACAATCAAATCACCATTCGATTGGCCTTTAGGGCATATTACTAACACTCTGGCTACGAGATAAATGGCTTCAATTTTACAACGAAGGACCGGGACTGTAATCGTGTGACCCAAAATAGTGGTGTTAGGGTTGTTGCTAACACTCTACAAATTTCAAGCTCAAAAGATAAAAGTCCTCATTTTGGAGACATGACATTTTATAGAGTCATTGATGAGATTTGGCAGCTTGATTATCTAATAGTTAAAAAAACACATTTCTAGTGTGATTGGGTAGATGATAGAGGGGTTTGCACTGACAATCTAGGTTTCATTATAGTTGATTTAAATCGAATTGGCTATAAATCTAATTGCTTTATTCTGGCTTGTCATGCAAAGCAAGTATTTTATGTAAAGGACCAACTAGATAATAATAAATCAATAGTTTGTTCAGTGACTGACAAAGCTTATAAGTTAAATGGGGAAAGATGTGAAGACGTGGATGTATTTTCTCCATTATCTAACAAACTTCCAGTATGTGAGTTGGATGAGAAAGATGATGAAGGAATTTATGACAGAAAAGATTGTGATGCTATTCCAATAGATATTGATTTAGAAAATCAGTGAATGCATTATTGTAGTTAGTTTTCAACACCAATTTTCACAGTTTTTCAATAACTGATTTATTTATTTCATTATATGTTATTGCTCTTGTATTAAATTATTAATCTAAATGATATACTTATTTATTTTAATCATTTTCAGGATTGTAGGAGATGGCTGACAATGTTGAGTTCACTCTTCCGAAGCTGGACGGAAGACCAAGGAGAAGAAAACAAACAAAAAAAAGGTTTGCAAAAACAAGTAGTCATGAAGCTGCAATTGAGTACAATTCTTATGGTGTTCCACTTGGAAAGGGATGAAATGATCTTAGGAGTTACATTGGGTTCATTATACGTGAAACAATTTCAATTTTACTTGATGATTGGAGGTGTGTGCCACTGGAGATGAAGGAAACTTTGTGGGTTCATTTTCAGGTTTTGTTTTCTTGTTTCATAGTATGTTTAAAGATTTTATATAACTTTCAGATTTGTTTAAAGTTTTTTCTAATCCATGTTATTGGTTTACAGAAAAAATTCAAATTGAGCTTGAAATGGAAAAGCCAAGTATTAAAGTGGATGGGGGTTGTATCAAGAAACTTTCGATGTGAACTGGCAACTGAATTCGTTCTACCTAGCAAGGACGATCGAAAGTCACTAAGGTTGCCTCCTATTGAATATCCAAGCATTAAAAAGGAAGATTGGAAACTTTTTGTTTACAAAGGTTTGTCTGAATAATTTCAAGTGTGTTGTTTGTTAATATTACCTGATTTAATTATTGGTAGTTACTAATAATCAGGTTGTAACTTTTGTTCTTCATATAAACTGTTTGTGCAGGAAAAAAGTAAGAAGGAAAAGACAAAAGAGCGAAGAATGTCTACAACCATCGCTTGGGTAGCACATGATACGGTGGCATGTTGTATAGAAAAGTAAGTGTGGTAATATGGAGTAATTGCAGTAACATAAGTAATCTATGTTAACATGAATATATTAATAATATTGATTTTGATAATAACAAACTTTAAAGTGATTTATTGATAAAATTGTTGGAGTTATTTCTTAATAAACAAAAGTTGTTAAAACCACTCCTTTTACATTTATAAAAGATGGATTTTCAATTGGAAAAAGATTCTGTGTAAAAACTGGCTTAAAATATGTTTCTGGAAATAAACGGTGAACCGTTTATTTATAAACAGTCAACCGATTATGACCAGAGAGCAAAAGTTTGCTTAAGCTCTAACCGATTAAAGAAAAATGGAAATGGAAAGCTTACTGGAAACTAACGGTGAACCGATTATTTATAAACGGTTAACCGATTACGACTAGAGAGCAAAAGTTTGCTTAAGCTCGCTTAAGCTCTAACCGATTAAAGAAAAACGGAAATGGAAAGCTTACTGGAAACTAACGGCGAACCGATTATTTATAAACGATTAACTGATTATGACCAGAGAGCAAAAGTTTGCTAAGCTTTAACCGATTAGTGAAAAACGGAAATAGATAGCTTACTAGACACTAACGGTGAACCATGTATTACAAATGGTTAACCGATAACGTCCAGAGAGTAATTTCACACAAGGCCTTTGCCGTTTACTGAAACGGATAACCGTTGTTCTTTTTGCAGGTTACTGGACACTAACGGTGAACCGTTTATTTACAAACGGTTAACAGATAACATCCAGAGAGTCATCTCATGCAAAGCCTTAATCGATTATTTGAAACGGATAACCGGTATTCATTTTCAGGTCTCTGGACGTTAATGGCGAAAGGGTAACCTAAAAACGGCAAACCGTATATTTGAATTCTGGTTTAACGGTAACCTTGACAGAATAAACGGTTAACCGTTAATGACTAACGGTGAACCGTTTTCGGGTAGACAACGAATAACGGCTAGTTTTTCAGCTCTACTTATAAATAAGCTCATTCAAATTCAAAGCAGACTGATCACAACACAACTATTGAGCTTATACACGAGTTTGCAATCTTCAAAGAGCATAAAAACACATTCTTACTCCATCTATTCACACTTTGAGCAATTGATTTGTAATCTTATAGGTAGTGTGAGAGAAAAACAATTTGTATTCTTTCTTTTTGAGTGATTGTAAGTGTTGGGATACACTTGGGTTAAGAGATTGAGAATAATCTCTTGTTGTAAAGGTTATTGACACCTTGGAAGTCAAGTGTAAGAAATTGAAGCCTTGGTGGCTTGCATAGTGAAATCCTCAAGCCCAGAAAGCTTGGAGGCGTGGACGTAGGCGGGGTTGGCCGAACCACGTAAACATCATTGTGTTTGATTCTCTCTTCCCTTATCTTTTTAATTTTTGATCAATTTATTTATAATTTTTTTAATTTCGTTTTAGATTTGCTTAAGAATTTTGATTTTAGTGTGATTGTTTATAAAAACTCAATTCACCCCCCTCTTAGGTTGCCTAGATAGTATTTCAATCTAGTACGTATAATATAATAGAATCAATTATTTATGTTTTATGTCACCTTGTAAAAGAAAAAGGAGAGTGGAGTTTCTGAGTGGGAGATTGATCGCAGTGAAGCTTGGTTAATGGCATGAGCAGATCAAGATGGCAAATATGCTTCTGATGTGACGCCAATTGCTAAGAAAATAGTAAGTCACTTGTATACTTAATTCTTATGAATTTTCTTTATAATCTGTGTGTGAGGGGTAGATATTTACGTACATATGTACTGCTTTTTGTAATAATTGTATGGCAACATTTACAATTGACAGAAAAACAGTAAGATTTCATCAGAACTTATTTCTTCACATATAAAAAGGTTAAAACTTGTGTGAGGTGTTGTCTTGTAATATTTTATGTAGTTTCAATTTGAAACTGTATATGGATTCGCTCTTTGTCAAAGATTCAAGAAGGATGTTAGTTTAGTTTAGCTAATGTCTTGTACTCGTAATTGTGGATTTATAATTTTTTTTTATAGAATGAGCTGAAGAGTCAGGTTGAACGAGGAACATTCCAATCACAAGGGTCACATGACATTCTAGGTGAAGCTCTTCAGAAGCGACCAAATGGAAGCAGGGTGCAAGGAGTGGGGCAATTTGTCACCCCATCTATGTACTTTCATGTCCCTGATGCCACTGAGTTAGAAAAAGAAAGAAAGATGTATCAAGAGAGTTTCCAATTCATGTCTGCTCAATTAGAACGCATGAATGCAAGGTTACATGCGTACAACAATACTGAAGTTCGAAGTTCTAACTTTCCGAAGCCTAAAGCTTCCACTGGAGTTTAGATTAACAATGATCAATAATCCCCTGAAGCTTTTGGAAAAAGAAAGGTATATGGCCTATTACATGTCACTATTTTATTTCCATTTGTATATGCATGTATTACTACTAATGGTATGTATTTTGATTATTGCATAGGCTAATTTCCCATCGAGTAAGTCGACTCCAATATCTATGAAGAGTAAAATCAAGGACAGTCCCGCCATAATTTCCCAAGCAACTCCTCAACAAACCCCCGAAAAAGTAGAGTGTGAAATTACTTCAAAGCCCACACCAAGAAGATCTCCTGACTAACTCCTAAAGTACTAGATAGGCAGTTCTTGTGTCATGACAAACTACCCAAAAAGAACCACTAGTCATCAGACAAGCAGAAGTACTAAAAAAGAACCACTGGTCATCATACCAGCATAAGTAGCAAAAAAAGAACCCAGAGTCATCAGACCAACAAAAGTAGCCAAAAAAGAACCCCAAGTCATTAGACCAGCAGCAAAAGACCTCAATTTACGTGTGAAGATACACAGGCCACAACACGATCAAGAAAGAATGACAGGAGTGAATATATGAACATGTTTACCATGTTCATCGAGAAGTCTTTATCTCGGTTGATCAGGATTCGGCATGACATAGCAACCTTTGGTGAAATTTGGGATACACACTTGGACAAAATGATTTATGCTAAAATCATCGAGTTTAAAGAGGTCTCAAACTGTATCATTAACATATCGATCAAGTATGGTAAATCATAACTTATGCTTTAGTAAACTTGGTCTTATTATTTTGTTTCCTATATTCAAACTTACTTCGTTATATATATTAGTTTCCTCTTAGACACCTGTATGAGGAGATGGAGAGCAATGGAAGTACTAAACCAGTTCAGTTTGGGCTTTTTGAGAAGTTATATCCATTGGTCAACTTCAAAGACATGACTCAATACATTTCAAAACTGTTAGGCTTGACAGAATTGGGACAAGTCATCGTATTCCCGTATAACCCTAGGTATAACCTTTTTCATTTGCTAGTTATATTCTTTAATTTGTAGATTAATCACAAAGTTCAAAACTTTTACTTGTAATTCATGTGTGAGAGTAATTTTTACTTTGTTTACTGTCCACTGGGTGTTATTGGCAATTGATATGGTGAGACGTACAATCTATTACCTTGATCCTTTGGAAGGTAGTCTTGATGAAGAGCTAATACAGATTGTCAATCAGTTAAGTTTGTTATTTGTATCTTTGATCATGCTATTTTATTTTCATGTCTTATGCTAATTATTTGCTAATGTTAGCTATGTCTCTTAATTGTAGGGGGATTCGAATACATCAGAGTTTAAATTATGATACAAAGGCCAATGTTCAATGGATACCTGTCAAGGTAAAAATTAGACAAACCTAACTAATTATTGTTAACGTACAGTAAAACATTAATGTAATTTTGATCTTATAGTGTTCGAGGTAGCCAAACAGCTTTGAATGTGGTTACTATGTGATGAAATACATGCAAGATATCATCACAAATGTGAACGTTCTGAAAAATAATGTAAGTATTGAAAATGATTTTTACAATACTGCATCATATTGTCTTATTTATTGTGAAATGAATCAGCTCAAACACATGTGTGCTTCTTTATAGTTATCTTTTTATTGCGTATTGTATGCATTTTATAAACTGTGAGGGTACTTATAATGGTGACTATGTTGCATACTATTGAATAGATTATATGGATCTCCATATAGACATGAATTAGGATTTGGGATATACACAATGTACTGTATATCGCAACACAAAACAATTGTTTAGGTTGCAAACTAGTTGTTAGTGGGGATGTGCTATGATGTCGTTACTTGTACTTTACTTTGATGAGGATAAGTTGTCACCCTAATTAAGGTTTGTATCTACATCCATATTTCTATTAAATCGCATATTGTTGGGGTTCACAAGTTGCTTCGGCTATCAAATATTGTTGCCGTTGGGGTTCACAAATTGTTTTTTTTTTTTTTGGAATTACCATGATCAGGATGTTTAGTATTTACCTATATGATTTTGGATAAAACAGTAACATTGTTGGAGTTTATTTGTTGGCTTTAATTGTTAACACACAAATATTTTTAAATGAATGATAATTAAGTAGTTTAGTCAAGGATTTTCGGATTTTCGGTGAATAACTTGTTTTTTTAAAATTAAAGTTCAAGGGAGCTAGGGAATACACTGTCAAGGACCTCTCGTGACTTCGTGATCAGTGGGCTACATACGTTGCCAAGTTAATTATAGCCTACAATCGCGAGGTAACACACAAGTAATTTATGATTATTTTTCCTTAAAACAAATTTATGACTTATTTTTTGTGGTGTGCTAATTGATTTTATATGCTTGTAGGTGGAAAACAAATTAATGCATATGCGGACTCTAAAATCAGTGACATTGTTATCTATTTTTTCTTCTTGGCTAAATTTTCTGAAATTAATTTAGTACTTTATCGGGTATACTACTTGTTCAAAGCTTAATTTAGTACTTGAACTTGTTTTTTACCCCCAAACAATGATGTATTTAAACTATTTTAATTTAACTGATGTATTTGAAATGTGTATTATGTAAATTGCATTATAAGATTTGGTATGTTTAATATATTTTGATTTTATTTTAATTGTAAAATAAACATGAATAATGTGATTAAAAAAAATAAAACACAACTTGATACTAACATCAATCAGTGACATATAAATAGTATAATTAAATGCTAACACGATTGAGTCACTATCCTTGTGACTCTCTAGTGACACAAAATACTGACATAGAAATTGTATCAACTGATACTAACATCATAGTATCACTATTGTGGTGATATTATAGCGACACAAAATACTGACGCAAAAATCACTGACACAAAAAATTAGTGTCAATATGTTCTGGCTTGAGCATTACTAACACAATTAACAAGTGTCAGTAAAAGTAATTACTGACACAAAATTGTTGTCAGTAAAGCTCATTTTTCTAGTAGTGTAGAGTTTTACTAAGTCATGTATAATATTTACATAATTTACATTGAGAGAAAAACATTGAAGAGAATACAAACATTTAGATTTTAATAAGGGCAGACCTAGGACTTTATATTACTTTGAGCTAAAACAAAAAAACTCACATTTTGAAGTAAGCATAAAAATTCATGAGTAGAAAGAAGTATGTCCAATAAAAGGGGACATGAAGAGCCTTACCTTTATAAATACGTATTTTAAACAAAAATAATTATAAAAAAAAAAGAGTAGAAAACAAAAGGCAATTCAAATATCCAAATGTTATTTTTCAATTGCAACATATAATAACATGTAATCATATGAAGATTAATAAATCAATTATGAATTTCGAACTAAAAATAAATAAATAAATGTAATTACCATCAATTAAAAATGACAAGTAAAACTATCATATTTGAAGTCAAATACTTAATTACTATAATTAAATAAATTAAACAATTAAAACTTATTCATCTTTTCAAATTATAAAAATATTATTAGTCAAATGTTTCAATAATAAAGTAAAGTTAATCTAGCAAAAAGGCATTTGCGTGCTGTTGTTTCTTTGCCAGACTCCTGACTCTCATTGAAGAACCAGATGCTAATTATTTTTCTATAAAAAAAACTCCTCACAATACTCAAGTTTTATATTCTACTGATTATTCTTCTATAAAAAAAAATCCTAACTACAATCAAGTTTTATATTCTAACTTGTCCTCTTAGTTAATATAACTAATAAATAAGTCTCAAAATTGACATAACAAGATTATGAAAATGTTGATAATTGTTAATATATACTATTTTCGTAAGTATTACGTACTTCTTTTTAAAATAAATTAAAGAAATAATAACATTTTAGCCACTAATATTTTCAATTTATTCAATAAATATATAATTCAATTATTTTATAAAATAAGTAACTAATTTCAATTGGAAAAAAATATAATTGAATTAGGTACATATTCCAAAATAAAATAAAAATTCTATTATTATATAAAATTGATGAAAATATTAGGGGTATATTTATTTCTTTTGGACTAGACGGTCTAGCCCTATAGACCAGCTACTAACTTTAAGATGACGTAGGATATTCTGAATTGTATAAGATTTGCCTTTATATCACTTGCAATAAGGATAAGCAAGCCAAACCAAAAATTTCTAACCACATCTAAGTTAAATTATAACCATTTTGTAGTAATAAAAATAGTTGATACAAATATTATGACTGTAGAAAACTTTTACTGTATCTATTTATTAGTATTTTTACTAGACTATCCAATGTAATGCATTAAAAATAATCGAGTAATTAATCATTTCTGTCTTTAGGGGTTAAAAAAATTGTTTCATAAGGCAAACAAATTAAAGCTAATAATTTCGAGAACATACTTTTTGTTTTTTGCTTTTTTAAGAAAAAAGTGTTCTACTCTGTGAAACACTTGCTAATCTATTCACATTTAGTTTTCCAAAATTATAATCAAAGTAAACATTTAACGCCCAAATATATATAAAGTAAAATGACTCATTCTCTAGTGTAATTGTTTTCCCAATTATCTAATTTACAACTAACAAATGGAAGAGAAACTAGCATATAAATAAAAATTTTGAAAAAGTTATCTGTTAAAAGGTGATCATGATTAGGATTTTAGTGCTGCCTCAAATCTCATATTCTTTTTCTTTTTAAAAAAGGTAAAAAATGAATGAAATCTAAATCAATTTTTTTTATTGAATTCTTATTTTTCTTAAAACTCGAATTTAAATGGTGAATTAAATAAAAATACTTGAAAAGCATTTAATCATGTGCCCTTGGGTATCTCATCACGAATTATCAATCAGGTAAATTTCAATACCCAATTTCAACCTCCCTACGCTCAAGTCTAAAAAATATGGACCAAATACTATCGGTACGGGATGGCAAATCTTGATCGGGTTTTTGAAGTTTCTGTCATCCTTGAGTGGGGATGGTCGGTATCCAATAAAAAATCCTACTCATTGTCCGTTAATTGAAGTACTTGCCATGCAAATTTGGTAAAAATCGTATATAATCAATTAATTAAAAAAAATTCTACACATCCAAATCTCCTAAAAAAAGTAAATTGGGAAAAATCTTTTTCTTTTTTTTTCCTTTTCTCATCTTTCATAAATTGGCCAATTGTAAAGTTTTGAATTACATTCACATGGAACCATCTATAATATTTTAAACCCAACTACATCTAGAATATGCAATTTCCATGGGATGAAATTATACTAACAAAGTATTAGCTCCACTGACAATGAAATTTTCTTAAGTGGCTTGACTGAGTTTACTTCCCAGTTGGAGTCGTAGGAAAGTCGCTTTTGTTGGGAGAACCTATGCCTTTCGGTTCAAGTAGGGACTTCTAATCTAAATTGTGGTACGAGCTTAAAGGTGCCTCCTACAGTTGGAACCCTTCCCAAGTTACCTCATGGTTAAGAAAAAAAAATATATTTGTACATTGTCATTTTCTATAACTATGCCAGTATTGCTCGTGCTTGAAATTGTTTTTCACGTTGATACATTGACATGCGAAGATAATTACAATCCAGAAATGGCCAACAATTATTTATCTTTTTTGTTTTGATTTGTTTTGTTTTATTCACATAACATTTTATTCAAAAAATAGCAGAAGACGACTATTATTACGTGTAAAGCAAACGCCATGGTCTAATAAATAATTATTTACGACAATAATCATGTTGAAGGATATTGAGAAGATGACAATTCGTACGATGAAAATGAAAGACCGTGGCTCCTTGTGAAAAAAGCAATAATACCATATTTAAGAGTTTTGAATTTATTTAGGGGTTATTTTTAATATATTGCAACATGATTATTGTGAAAAGGCAATAATGCCACATTGAAGAGATTTTATTATAGTTCCGAATATTTTGCCAACTTTTTAAATAGATTTATGGTGGGTATACTTACTAGCAACTAGAATGGAAATTATGAAATCGGAATTCATGACGAGTTTACTTTTAAGATTAAGGCTTGGAATTAGAAACAAAATAATGCGGGGTTCACAAATTCGGGAATCCTTCCCATAGTTTTGATTCTCAAGAAGGGACTGGGAATCAAATTTTGATTCCCAACAATATCAATTTTACCTAAAAATTTTGTATTATTTGTAAATACATCCTTTATCATTTATAATAACAATAATATGTCCTTTACTGTTATTATTATTATTGATATTATTATTTTCGTCATTATTATTATATTAATATTATTGTTATTAAATTTATTAATTTCATTATTTTAATTACTCTTTATTATTATTATGGCTATTAAAAAATATATAAACTTTATTACTTTAATTACTATTAATTATTGTTGTTACTATTTTTATTAACATTATCATTATTAAAATTTATTAATTTTATTATTATTGTTGTTCTTGTTGTCGTCATTGTTGTCATCATCATTACTATTACTTTTATTATTTTAATTATTATTATTATTGTCATTGATTTTGTTGTGAATTTGGCTTGCAGAAAGACTAACCAAATACCCCCAAGACCTTAGTTCTGTATCAATAACTCAAGAAAGATTAACCCAGGTTATCAAGCAACAACCACACAACCAATTCAAGCATTAAAGAACAACTCAAGACACCAAGATTTAAGTGGTTCAGCACCAAGCGATGGTGCTTACATCCACTGGAAACAAATCAATAGCTTTTCACTATTCTGAGATCAACAAAACAGTACAAGAGTAGAAAAACTAGTTACAGAAAAGAAGAATTTGTAAACCCTTTGTTTCTCTCTAGCTCCTCTCTACTCTCAGTGTTTCCTCATACATCATAACAAGACGATGACAGTGCCTCCTGCTTATATCCTCTGTTTCTGGGTTTGTTACCGTAACAACCATTCCCGCCAATTTTCAAAGAGAAGCTCCCTCTCACGTGCTTGAATCAAGTAAGCTTAAGTGAGCTCAAAACGACAGTCACAGACTCCGTTTCTGAGCTAATAAGGTTTCAGCTTCACCACACGTGTAAATCACGTGTGTTACTTAATGGTTAAACGACGGTTACGAGGATGTTGATTTTTCACAGCAAAGTTCCTCAAATGACATGTCAGCTAAGACTCAAACCTCTAAACGACTTGTAGTACTTGAGTTTCGAGTTCACTATCTATCAATCTCCACCTTGAACTCAGAACTCCAGTTACCCATGTTGATCTTCATTTCCTTTGCTTTGCAGCTGATTAAAAGCTGCAAATTCCTGCTAAACTCAAACAGACGTTGAGCTTGGCAGATGGCACAGTTTTAGTTAACATATCGGCTGGATTTTGATCTGTGTGAGCCTTGAGCATCTTCACAGTTCCCTTGGCAACTTCAAGTCTAACAAAATGCAGCTTTACATCGATATGTTTTGTCCTTTCATGATGGGTCTAGTTTTTGCTCAAATGTATTGCACTCTGACTATCACAATATACTTCAACTGTTTCTTGTTCTGCTCCTAATTCTGAGACCATCCCCTTTAACCAGATGGCTTCCTTAAAAGCTTCAGTAGTTGCCGTATATTCAGCTTCAGTTGCGGACAAAGTACTACATTTTGCAGAGTAGCTTTCCAGTTCACTGTGCAGCCTCCCAGAGTGAATATAAAGCCTGTCTGCGATCTTCTTTTATCAAGATCACCAGTAAAGTCTGAGTCAACATACCCCACCAGCTTGTGCCCTTCCTGTTTCAACCCTCCATATAGCAGACCAAACTCCACAGTGCCTTTCAGGTACCTCATTATCCACTGGATTGCCCTCCAATGCTCATGGCCTGGATTTGCCATGAATCTACTCACTATACTCACAGCATGTGAGATATCTGGTCTAGTGAGGACCATGGTATGCATGAGGCTCCCAACTGCACTAGAGTATGGTATCCTTCCCATTTGTTCTTGCTCTGCATCAGTTTGTGGACATTGTGCAGCACACAGTTTAAAGTGATTTGCCAGAGGTGTTTGAATAGCCTTAGATTCATGCATCCTAAATCTGAGCAACACCTTCTTGACATAGCTCTGTCGGGTTAAGAACATAAGCTTCCTTCTCCTGTCTCTGATAATTTCCATTCCTAAGATCCTCCTTGCAGCTCGAAGATCTTTCATTTCGAATTCATTGCTCAAAAGGTCCTTCAGATGACTGATTTCATCTATGCTGTGACATGCTATAAGCATGTCATCCACATACAGCATAAGATAAATCATCTTTCCATCACCAATGTCTCTAAAGTACACACAACAATCATAATTGCATCTCTTGTAGTCATGTTTTGTCATGAAACTGTCAAACTTTAGGTACCATTACCTAGGAGACTGCTTTAATCCATATAAAGACTTATTTAGAAGGCACACATGATCTTCCTTACCAGGCACCACATACCCCTCAGGCTGTTCCATTACAATTTCTTCTTGTAACTCACCATGCAGAAAGGTTGTTTTAACATCCATCTGCTCTAGGTATATGTCTTGAATGGCAACCAAAGCTAAGATGACTATGATGGAGGCATGCTTCACAACTGGAGAGAAGATTTCATTGAAATCAATCCCCTCTCTTTGTGTGAAACCTCTTGCTACCAGCCTAGATTTAAACCTACTAGGTTCAGTATCAGATATTCCTTCTTTAACTTTGAAGATCCATTTACAGCTGACAGTCTTCCTTTTCTCTAATCTGGTTATCAGCTTCTAAGTTCCATTCTTCATTAGTGATTCAATCTCCTCATCCATAGCCTTTTTCCATTTCAGCTTGTCCCTGCTGTTTATAGCTTCTTTATAGGTTCTTGGCTCTTCCTTATTTACCTCTTGAGCAGCTGTTAATGCATAGGCTATCAAATCTGCTGCTGCATACCTCTTAGGTGTTACAGCTCTCCTTTTTCTATCCCTGACCAACTGATAAGAATTACTTTCATTTCCAGCTGGTTCTGACTCCTGAATACCATCAGACCCATCAACAACTCTCCCTGCATCTTCTTCAGTTTCTGATTCAGTCCAACCTTGTTCATGGGACTCCACCTCAAACTGAACACTCCCAGGTCCTGTTTCTGATTTATCATCTTTGGATTCAGTAGCTTTAGATTTGTTCAAGATTTCTGACTCATTGAAAGTTACATCCTTGCTGATAATGCATTTTGGTGGCTTAAGATTAGTGCACCATAGCCTATAGCCTTTAACTCCATCAGGGTATCCCAGAAATCTGCACCTTAAAGCTCTTGGCTCCAGTTTGCCTTGTTTGACATGTGCATAAGCAACACAGCCAAAGATCCTTAGTTTTGAGTAATCTGTAACCCTTCCAGTCCATAGGTCAATAGGTGTTTTGCATTCTATTGCTATATATGGGCTTCTATTTACCAAATAACATGCTGTATTTAAAGTCTTTGCCTAGAGTGACTTAGGTAGCTGTGAGTACAGCATCATACACCTCACTTTGTCCATAAAGTTCTGTTCATTCTCTCAGCAAGACCATTTTGCTGAGGTGTGTGTATGACTGTTTTGTGCCTCAAAATTCCATGTCTTTCACAGAAGTCCCCAAACTCTTTATTGCAGAATTCCAATCCATTATCTGTTCTTAGAGCTTTTACTTTCAATTCTGTCTGTGTTTCTACCAGAGTTTTCCACCTCTTAAACCTTTCCAACACTTCATCTTTTGATTTGAGTACATACACCCAAACCATCCTTGAATAGTCATCTATGAAGAATAAATCTGCAGCCACCTAGTGAATCTACTTGTGCAGGTCCCCACAGATCAAAGTGTATATATGCAAGCTTTTCTTTGGTAGAATGAACTGCAGATTCAAACTTGAGCCTGGAAGCCTTCCCTAGGATACAGTCTTCACAGAACCCTAAAGAGCTTACCTTGTCATTTCCAAACACCCCCTTCTTTTGAAGCTCCTTCAGTCCTCTCTCACTCATGTGCCCCAACCTCAAGTGTCATAGTCTTGCTTTCTCTCACACTTCTCAGTGACACTTGCCTTTCCAATAGTTGTATGTCCATTTAACACATACAAACCATTTTGTTTGGTACCTTTTATTATAACCATTGAGCCCCTTACAATCTTTAAAGGCCCATTTTCAGCCTTAATGACATGTCCAGTTTGATCAAGCATGCCAATAGAAATCAGATTCCTCTTAAGTTCAAGAACATGCCTAACCTGAATTAGTTCTCTAATCATGCCATCATACATTTTCAGGCTCACAGTCCCAATCCCAACTACCTTACAGACTGAGTTATTTCCCATTAACACCATACCCCCATCACAGGACTGATATGTAGTAAAGTAATGCCTATTTAGACTCATATGAAAGGTACATCCAGAATCCAGTATCCACTGACCTTGAGTTTTCTCTTTTGTGGCAATGGGGACCTCAGCTGTCTCAAAGCTGGTTTCTTCTGTGGCTATTGCTGCATTTCCAGATTTGTCTTTTGATTCCTTTTGTTTTGTTTTCCTCTCAGGGCAGTCCCTCTTGAAATGCCCTTCTTTGTGGCAGTGAAAACACTTCAGATTCTTTTACTTTAACTTTGATCTTCCCTACTTCTTTCCTTTGTATTCCCTTTTTTCAGGTCTGCCTCTTGCCATTAGCCCTTCACTTGATTCACTCTCTGGGTTATCTTGTTTATCTTTTAACCTCTTGGTACCAAGAGCAGATTTAACCTCTTCCAGGGAGAGTGATTGCCTTCCGTATAACAAGGCATTCACAAAGTGTTCATATGATTTTGGCAAAGAACTGATTAGCAGCAAAGCCTTGCTCTCATCACTCAGTCCTTCATCAATTGTCTCCAGTTCATCACAGACTTTGTTAAAGTCATCTATGTGTTCTTCAAGTGATCCACCTTCAATCATCCTCAGTGAGAACATCTTTTTTCTTGATGTAAAGTCTGTTTGCTAAGGACTTTGTCATATACAATTGTTCTAGTTTTGCCCAGAGCCCAACAACGGTCTTTTCCTTGGCAATTTCTCTTATTACTGAGTCACCAAAACTGAGGATGATGGTGCTTCTTGCCTTTTTGTCAATCTCAGCCATCTGCTCTGGAGTTCTTGAAGAAGAGGCTTCTGCATTTTCACTCTTGATGACTGCATCAATGGCATCTCCCAGACCTTGTGTGATTAACAGTGCTTCCATCTTGATCCTCCACATATTGAAGTCATTCTGACCCGTGAACTTCTCAAGGTCCACCTTGTTAGTCATTTCTTGAACGTTGATTCAGAAAAGAAAGGGCTCTGATACCAATTTGTTGTGAATTTGGCTTGCGGAAAGACTAACCAAATACCCCCAAGACCTTAGTTCTGTATCAATAACTCAAGAAAGATTAACCCAGGTTATCAAGCAACAATCACAAAACCAATTCAAGCATTAAAGAACAACTTAAGGCACCAAGATTTAAAGTGGTTCAGCACCAAGCGATGGTGCTTACATCCACTGGAAACAAATCAACAGCTTTTCACTATTCTGAGATCAACAAAACAGTACAAGAGTAGAAAAACCAGTTACAGAAAAGAAGAATTTGTAAACCCTTTCTTTCTCTCTAGCTCCTCTCTACTCTCAATGTTTCCTCATACATCATAACAAGACGATGACAGTGCCTCCTGCTTATATCCTCTGTTTCTGGGTTTGTTACCGTAACAACCATTCCCGCCAATTTCCAAAGAGAAGCTCCCTCTCATGTGCTTGAATCAAGTAAGCTTAAGTGAGCTCAAAACGACAGTCATAGATGCCGTTTCTGAGCTAATAAGGTTTCAGCTTCACCACACGTGTAAATCACGTGTGTTACTTAATGGTTAAACGACGGTTACGAGGATGTTGGTTTTTCACAGCAGAGTTCCTCAAACGACATGTCAGCTAAGACTCAAACCTCTAAACGACTTGTAGTACTTGAGTTTCGAGTTCACTATCTATCAGATTTCATTATTATTACTATTATTAAAATTTATTGTTTTAGTTAATTTTATTATAATTTTTATTGTTATTATTGTAATAGATACAAATAATACTAAGTACAAAAATTAATAATGGGCATTTTAGTAACTTATAATAAATCATTTTGATTCCAAGATAAACTAAGCATAATAATGGAAATACAACTCATTTTGATTATGATTCCTACAGCTAAAGTAATTTATTATGATTCTCATTCATCGTTTTGATTTTAGCCCATTTAGATTTCAAGACATTTCAATTACTGATTGGTAAACGACTAAATGCACAATTAATTGATTATTATTGGAATAAAAATATATTGATGCAATAACTTTTGTAATAAAGGAATCATAATTAAACCCATATTTACGTACTAAAATAAAAAGAAGAATGGGAATCATTTCAATGGGCCAATATCAAATTGACAATCTAACTAAAACAGGAGTCTGGTTCCCAAATCAAACTCCCATTCTCGGAATTTCCTAAAATACCTCATCCAAATTGCCATATATTGCTGGTGTTGATACTAATAATTTGTATATGTATTTACACTTCTCCCAATTCTAAAAAGTCATTTTAAATTTTGGGCGGCGCGCCCCACCTTAGGCATGCATGTGGTTCTACCACTACTTGTTGAGGATATTATTTCACATTTGTGGTCGAACCTATCTAAGCGTAGGAGGGGCTTTAACCCCTTGTGGGACATTAATTTTTCTTTCAAAGTGCCTCCAGCCCTTTTCAAAAGAATTAAGTAAAAAAAAAAAAAAAAATTGAGCACATTTTTTTATATCACAAAATACTTATAATTTAGTGATAAGAATGTCATTTAGTGGTTTTTGAAATTTGATTCAAATTTCAATAATCATTTAATTTTATTTTTTGATATAGTTTGTGGAGATTACTTAGAAAAGTGATACTTTCACAAATTTGGCCATAATGAGTTTTAATATTTAAAATAAATAATTTATTATTATTTTTAAAAATTTTAAAAAAATAATAGAATTTGAATTTTTGAAACTTTAAATATGTTTAAGTGAGCAGTAAAAATATTTAACATGTCCAAATTAGAATAAAGTTTTTTGAAATAAGCCCCCATTTAAGTGGTTGGGTTCGTCACTGCACCCATATCAATTAAAAATAGTAACTAACGTAATAATATAAGGTTGATGTAACTCTTAAATTTAATTTAGCTTGTGATTTAGATATGTGTGATAACTTTTTAAAACAACATAAAAATTTAAATTTCCACTATAATTTCTCAATGTGGCTCAGTAGCCTATTTACGTAGAAAATCCAGCCCCTATATTAACTAGTGGGCAATTATGGCTCGATCAACAATTCTGATTCAATCAAGCCACCCAAGACATGGCTTTGACCTCTAATTAATGATCAACATTAATGGCAAGAAACAGAAACCCACCCCCCCCCCCCCCCCGGGGGAAAAAAAGCAGTGTCAAAACAAAGAACAGTTGATTTTGATTTTGATGTTCAACTAAAATTACGATTCAAGGAATACACCAACAGTGGAATTTATTAAGCCTGAAAGGATCACCGGCTATCTTATTCATAACTCTAATCCTAGAGATGAAAGAGCAGCTTAACTTGGAATAATAATACAGCTAGCTAGATCTTTCTGTAGCTGGAATTAACACAAAAGAAAAAGCCGGCTCATCATCACGAACCAGATGGACAATGAACAATTTTGACATAAGACTCGCAAACAGATGGACAATAAACAATTTTGCAAGCACTCGGCAGTGTTCCAAATTTCGCACGCTTAGACCAATTTAGCAACGTTTCAACTCCAGGGTGACGGACAAAAAAAGTCTTTAGCGACAAAAATAATCGTCATTAAAAAATAAAAATTTTTTCGATAAAGGCTATAGTAAAAGAAAAAAATTTTGTTGTCACTTTGTCTCAATAGAAGCATCGCATTAGGTTTTTAGTGACAAATTTTCAACTTTCGTCGCTAAATGTCTCTTTTTCAGCAATGAATATAATTATCACCAAAAGCATAATTTATACATTAATTGATGTGTTATGATATGAGTTTTAGCGATGAATACTATTTCGTTGCTAAAAGGTGTTTTTTTCGACGAATGTTATTTCCTTACTAAAATGTGTTTTTCCTCAATGAATAACATTTCATTGCGGAAAGGTGTTTTTCAAGGCGAACAATATTTCGTCGCTGAAAGGTATCATTCTTCTAATATTTTATTATTATTACGAATATTTTAATATTATCATTTTTAACACTAAATTACAATTATAATTAACACAATTATGATTAAACGAGAATTAATTTAATGTAAAAGAACTATTTTTATTGATGAAAAATACAAAAATAATTACTAAATTTATCTATTCTTTTGAAAGAAAAATTTGACAAATCAATATAAATTTCTTTATTTTCTTCATCTTGGTCTAACTGATGTTCAATATTTCCTAGAAATAAACACAAAAAATAATTATTTAACTTCTACACATAACAGTAATATAAATTGTAATAAATAAGAAAAGTAAAAACAAAAAAATTACATCATGTTAAAAATAAAAGAGAAATGAAGCAAAGATTACCATGCTAAAAATAAAATAGAAAAGAACTAGAGATTAAATTAGTGAATGAGAAATACATATTAATGATGAGAGAATTAAAGAATGAAAGACTAAAAAAAATTAAGTAAATGATATTTAAACAGAAAATTAGAATTTTTGGCACTAAAATTAAAATTTCATCACTAAAACATAATTTTTAGTTGAAAAAATATTTAAATTTGTTACTATTTTTTGCGGTGAAACTGATTTTGTTGCTAAAACATATTTTTTGACATGCTAATCAATTTTAGTGATGCAATCCATTCATCGCTAAAATTATCTTTTGCGACGAAACTGATTTCGTTCCTATAGATGGCTTTTTCGAATTGTTAGAGAGTTTTAAGGATGAAATCTATTCACCACTAAAACTTTTTTTTGATGAAACTGATTTCGTCCATAAAACATACATTTGTTTTAGCATTTCAAAGAGTTTTATCGATGAAATCTATTCATGGCTAATTTTTTTCTTCACAAAAAAAATTAATTTCATCGCTAAAAACATACTTTTTTGGTACTTCAAAGACTTTTAGCAATGAAATATATCACTAAAAGTGTTTTACGCGACAAAACTGATTTGGTTGCTACATATTTTTTAATATGTTAAACAATTTTACTAGCAAAATCTATTCGTCACTAAAATTACTTTTTGTGACAAAGCTGATTTCGTGGCTATTGATGGCTTTAGCAATGAAAAAATCATCACTACCGAGTGCAATGTCACTGCTGAATGTGTACACTCCACGACGAAAGTGTTCGTCATAATATATCAAATTTTAATCACTAATAGATCTGGCACCAACTTTTTTTGGTCGCTTTATTTTTTGGCAACGAGCAAAATTTTTGGTTACATTATGTCCCCTGCAGCAACGAATTTTTCATTGCTAAAAATGATAATTAAATATCACTTTTTTTTTTTACTATGAATTTAGCAAAAAATTTTTTTTACTCAATAGTGCTTACAGCGACGACAATATTTTCGTTTCTAAAAACCAATATTCCAGTAGTATTAAATCATTTGCTGGATGAAGTGTCATTCTTATCAATTTTCCACAAGATGTTTCATTTCAGTGCTAATTGTATAATTTCATAAAATGACAATATTGAAATACTAGTTATGCAACCCAAGAGGGGTGATAAATTGGGTTTCTAAAAGCTTAGGAAATAATTAAACTAAATCAATGCAAATATCCAATAAACTCAAATTAATATCAACAATTAAAATATAAAGAGAAAAGGGAAAAAGAATCGAACACGGGATTTTTATGCAATTCGGCAAACTCTATCTATGTCCACACCTCCAAACTCACCAAGCTTGAGGATTTCACTATCCAAGTCTTACACCTTAAGGTTACAAAATTTTTACAATTAACTTTCAAGCTATCAACCAACCTTTACAATCTAAGATTATTTTAAACCATTTATCCTAAGTATTTCTCACACTTATAATAACTTAAAAATAAAGATTACAAAAAGTTTCCCTCAAACAATGATAAGAACCATCAAAGGAATACTATTAAAGTTTCAAGTGATATTTTGCACATTCATGGAGGCCCAATTACAATATTTAGAGCCAAAAAGATGCAAGCTGAGAAAATATGGATTGAAAATGCAATTCGAAGATGCAAGACATCATGAATTGGTCTTGAAGAGAAGACAAGGCATTGTGGGCATTATTCAAGCTATTGGGCAGCCAAATACACAATTTAGATCAAATGCAGAAATGTCAAATTCAGAATAAAACTGGTATTGATTAAGCTAGAATTACCATTGGAAAGATAATTAAGTTAGCTTTATAATGCATTTTACAAAGCTAGATTTGGAGTTCTCTAGAACGAGTTCTGACCAATTCATTACAGCTTGTTCAGACTTGGGATTTTCAACGACTCCTGTGTTTTTCAACTTCATTTGTTTGTTTTGTTTCAAGTTTATCAATGTGTAAGATAAGTCTACCATCAATGATAGCGGGATAACATGAAGTTTATCAATGATAGCATTGATTATAATAAGCTAGCATTAAGTTTGTCAATGATAGCATTAATTATGATGGGTTGGTGAAGACTTTTGAAGCATCCTTTGACAAACCTACTTGGAGGGTTATTTCAATGTTTTCATTTGTATTTTCAGGATCTTGGGTTTCTATTAGTCTATTTAAACTCAGGAACCTTGCTATGTAAGAGATTTGAGATTAACATTATTTGAATTTGAAATATTATTTTTTCTTTGGTTCTTTTGAGAACTAATTAACTTATCAAGAAATTGCATTCTTGTGGCGTTCCAACTTTAGACTTATCTCTCACCTTCTCATCTATTTCTTCAGTGTGGTGTCAATATCATTCTCTATACCTTTGGTTCATGTTTTCTTAAGCATTGGGTGAAGGTTTTGTTTGCCGCAAATCTGTTTAGAACTTTTTTGGGAAGTTAAAATTACAAATTAAGTGTGGATTTCAAAGTTTCATTGGGGGATTCGCATCATTTGGTATCAGAGCTAGTTTCTAATTAAGTTTGAATGTCTTATTTATTTTGATTATCAAAAAAGGAAAAAAGGAAAAAAGATAAAAGCGTATAAAAAAAAATTACAAAAGGATTCAAGTATTTCTACTTTCATTAAATTGAATTTTAGTTATTTATTTTCCTTGACATAGTTTACACACAATATCAATCGTGTTGCTTTGCTTACTTGCTTTCCTTTCTTCAATCCCCTTTTCATTCTTTATGTCCTCTTAATTTCTTTTCTTTGTTAGTGTGCCGGATTGTCATATTTGGTGTGTCACTTGGGTTTTTTTATTTTGTTTATTTAGTTCAATAAAGAACTAAAAGAGAGAAATAAGTGTGGTAAAAGGCAAAAGTTTGTGAGATCGTTATAGGAAAAAAGCCGATTTGTGTGTTAAACACGAGAGTTAAGTTACATCAAATTGAGTGAAACACGTAAGGGAGTGTTGTGAGGTCTTTTCAGATCACAAATATGTCAAAAGATCAAGAAGCTATAGACCAATCAATCATGCTAAAGGCTATGCAACAACAATTTGAGTGCATGAATCTGATGTTTGGAGAGATCTGTGTAAATTGGAGAGGCAAGACACTGCCATAGTCAATCTATAAAGGGGGCAACAACCAATAGCTTCTAATGTAAAAGGTAATCAAGGGCATGCTGCCATGGGAGAAAAAGATGGTGATGACTTAGATAATTTTGATGGCCAGACCACTGTTAACATGCGTGAAAGAGATGATAGAAGGGCAAGACGGATAGATCGTGATTTGGGGAGTATCAAACTGAAAATTCCTTCTTTTGAAGGTAAAAATGATCCGGAAGCTTATTTGGAGTGGCAAAAAAGGTGGAGCTAGTATTTGATTGCAATAACTACTTTAAGGAGAAAAATGTAAAACTAGCTACTATTGAATTTACTGATAAAGCTATTATTTTGTGGGATCAACTTGTTTTGAGTAGGAGACGAAATCGTGAAAGGCCTATAAACACTTGGGATGAGATGAAGGACATCATGAGGAGGAGATTTGTTCCTAATCATTATTATAGGGAGCTGCACTAAAGGCTTCAAAGTCTTACACAAGGTTTTAGAAGTTCGGAAAATTACCACAAGGAGATGGAAATAATCATGATTCGAGCCAACATTGAAAAAGAACAAGAGGCCACTATGACAAGATTTTTACATGGTTTAAATCAAGATATTGCTAATGTGGTTGACTTGTAGCACTATATTGAGTTCAAAGACATGGTTCACATGGCCATGAAAGTGGAACGACAATTGAAAAAGACAGGTTCCACTAGAACCAATTTGGGTTCATTTTCCTTATAGAAGTCAAAATGGAGCAAAGATGAAAAGGTTGTTTCAAAGCCTAAGATTGAGCCAATCAAGGATTATAAAGAGGGAGGCAACCAAAGCAAAGGTAAATCTGATTCCCAACACTTTAGAAATAGAGATATTAAGTGTTTTAAATGTTTGCGAGCAGGTCATATTGCATTTTAATGCCTAAATAAGAGAGCAATGATCTTAAGGGATGATGGTGATGTGGAAATCGAGAGTGAATTGGATAATAATCCTATGCCACCTTTGGAGGATGCTAATGATGGTGTAGAATATCATGTTGATGGTAAATTGATGGTTGCCAGGCGTGCTCTCAACATGCAAGTAAAAGAGGATACAGAGGTACAACGTGATAACATCTTTCATACTATATGCCACATCAAAGATAAGGTATGTAGTATGATAACTGATAGTGGAAGTTGTACTAATGTAGCTTGCACTAGTTTAGTTGAAAAATTAAATTTGAAAACTTTGAAACATCCGAGGCCATATAAGCTACAATGGCTGAATGATTGTGGGGAAGTTAAAGTAAATAAACAAGTATTGGTTTCATTCTCTATTGGGAGATACAAGGATGAGGTTCTTTGTGATGTAGTACCCATGCATGCTGGACACGTTCTTTTGGGTCGGCCTTGGCAATATAATAGGTGTGTGACACATGATAGTTACTTAAATAGATATTCTTTTGTAATGAATAAGAGGAACATTACTCTTGTACCATTAACACCTAGGCAAATGTATGAGGATCAAATGTCAATAAAAAAAGAAAGTGATACAAAGAAAGAAAATGAGAGTACAAAAGAAAGAGAGATTGAGAGAGGCAACAAGTGAACTTGTTCGCAAAAGAGAGCGAGGTTAAGAGGGCTTTCTTTTCAAAACAACTTATGACTGTATTTTTGTGCAAAAAGGCTTGTTTATACACTAATGAGCTTAACTTTTCTTTGGCTAGTGCTATTGTGACTCTTTTGCAAGACTTTGATGATGTATTTCCAAATGAAGTCCCTAATGGTTTGCCGCCTATTACGGGAATTGAGCATCAAATAGACTTCGTCCCTAGAGCTACCATTTGTAATAGACCTGCATATAGAAGTAATCTCAAGGAGACAAATGAGCTTTAAAGGCAAGTTGAAGAACTCTTAGCAAAAGGATATGTGAGGGAGAGCATGAGTCCATGTGCGGTACCAGTTTTACTAGTGCCCAAAAATGATGAAACATGGAGGATGTGCGCTGACTGTCATGCAATTAATAAAATCACTGTAAAGTATCGACATCTTAGTCCTAGACTTGATGACATGCTTGATAAATTGCATGGTTCTTGTGTGTTTAGTAAAATTGATCTTAAAAGTGGATATCATCAAATTAGGATTAGAGGGGGATATGAGTGCAAAACTGCCTTTAAAACAAAATATAGTTTATATGAGTGGTTAGTGATGCCATTTGAGTTATCTAATGCACCTTGCACTTTTATGAGGTTAATAAACCATCTTTTGCATGCTTTTATTTGTAAATTTGTAGTTGTCTATTTTGATGATATTTTAATCTAAAGTAAAGGCTTAGATGAATACATTGAACATTCGCACACTGTATTAACTGTTTTAAGGAAGGAAAAGTTGTATGCTAATTTGAAGAATTTTTTTTTGTACAAGTCATATTATTTTTAGCACTCTTGTGTTGAGTGTTAGAAAATATATATTTATAAAGGAGAAAATCGTTATTTTACACTTCCAATTTTATTAATACCCTTACTTTTATATATTTAACCTTCTTGTGATTTAATTATGTGTGTTTTATTTTGATTAAGTATTTTATATATTTTAGGGGCATTTTAGTCATTTCACAATGAACAAGAGATCAGATGGCAAAACGGACATCACTTTTGAACTTAAGACGGTCAAAAACCTTAAGAGGAGTATAAAAGGAAAAATGACATTGTTTACATATACGGTAGTATTCACATGTACGGTACTGTCTACGTTACTATTCACGATATTGTTCACATAGACGGATCGATGACGTGGTATTGACCGATGATATGGCAATTACTGATGAGGTGTCATGATCCTGTTGGGCTAAAATGCTTATGCACTGTTGATTGGTGATGTGGCAACATATTAGTGGACCAAAAATCATGCGTATTGTACATGCATTACATATGATTATTTTCAACCAAACCGTGTCACTATTCAAGCCGGGTCAAACCGTTTTACTATTCAAATCGTGTGGTCAAACTGCGTATTGTTGACTGATGATGTGGCACGATCTTGAGTGTCCAAAATATTTTTGATCTGATAGCTATGATTTACTCAATGTACCTATAAAAAAGGGGGCTCTTCCCCCTTAATTCGATATCTCTCAATCCATTTTTTTAACCATTTTCTATAATTCTTTCTCTATCTTGTATTTTCTACTTATTTTAATAAATTTGCATTTTGCCCCTAGTTTAATTTTGAGTAGCTAATTTTTTTTCAAGCTTGGGTTGAAGGTGAAGTCTCAACATGTGTTATGGGCTTAATTTGGTAAATTTATTTTCTTTTCCCCTCTAATTTTTGTGGATGATTTGACTTTTCGTTGACAAATAATAATAATCTCTTCGAGATACCGCCCTAGTTTCACCGGTTCCCTAGTACAAGGTTATTATTATTTAACACGATAAGCCCTTAGCACCATATTGATTAGAGTGTGGTTCATGAGGTGTAGATTCCTCCCTCACGATTTAATTGATATTAATAAGGAATATTTAGCTCATGGTGCATGTTGATATAGATCTAGATACCCAAGTACGTCATTTCAATAGGTTTCTATTCAATTTATTCTCGCTATTTAAATTCTAATTTTAGGGTAATCTAAATCATTTTCATTACAAATCCAACCACCTTCATACAAAATTAATTCTACATATAATTAAAATCCACCTCCTCATGGGATCGACTCTCGTCACCATGAATTTTTTCTATAATAGATTTGTGCACTTGCAAATTCAATAAACTTTGCCCAACAAGTTTTTGGCTCCGTTGCCGAGGAGGTAAGTTATTTTAATTTGTAAAATTAATTTTTGTGAATAATTTCTTTTATTTGTTTTCTTGTATTATTTTTTTCTTATTAAAAAAAGGAAAAAAAGTAAATCTGCATTTAGAGGTAATAATTTATTTTCTTTCTCTATTCTTTACAATTCTGCAATTTAATTTTTAAGTTATTTTTCTTTGTAATTTTTTTATTTTATTGATTTATTTTTAGTTAATTTATTTTCACTTTTTTTAGTGTGTTTTTATAGTAAAGTTGTAATAACGCGATAAGGTTAGTATCATAATTTCTCCTTTTTCTTTTTTTTTTATTCGTTTTGTTCTTATTTATTTTTTGTTCCTTGCATGTATGGTCGTAGGTCATTATTACCTAATCTTGAACCTATAAACCTTGAAATAGAAAAAAAATTACGCACACACAAATACATTAAAAATAAAATGGATTTGCAACAACAACAATCACTACAAGAGAGGCCATTTAAGGACTATTTTAGTCCTTTAGCTAATTTAAGCACATCATGTATAAGATACTCAAATGTAGCTGTTAGGAGTTTTGAACTAAAACCTAGTGTGCTAAATTATCTCCCAACATTCTATGGCCTAGAAAATGAGGACCCATATAATCATTTGAATGATTTTCATACTGTTTTTCAAACATTTAGACATGAGAATTTTTCAAATGATGATATTAAACTTAGATTATTCCCATTTTCTTTAAAGGATAGAGCTCGTTTATGACTCAATACATTGCCTGCTAATAGCATTACATCATGGGAACAAATGGTTACAAAATTTTTGAATAAATATTTCACAGTGCATAAAACCAATGATATTCGCAGGAAAATCTCAGAATTTACCCAGAGAGATGACGAGCAGTTTTTTGAAACATGGGAGTGATTTAATGGGCTACTTTTGAAGTGCCCACATCATGGGTATGAGAATGGCACCAATGTCAATACTTTTTAGAGGGATTATTGTCGAATGTGCAAGAATGACTAATGGCAACAAGTGGAGGAGAGCTAATGTCAAAAAGTGCATAAAAGATTTGGGAATTCTTCTAGCGACAAATTGATAATTTCCAACAACGGAGTCGGTCGCTCAGGAATACTAAAAGAATTAAGGGTTGAATTTGGCGAGTCAACTTCGGAAATTAAAGAAGTCAAGAAGATTGTTGAAGGTCTCGCTCGACAAATAGCATCGTTATCGACTACTAAATCAACAGAGCCACATGACCATGACTCATACTCAGATCAAGCCAATGCCATAGGTGTAATGAGAAAACCATCAAATTACAACCCATACTCCAACACATATAACCCTGGATGGAGAGACCACCCAAATTTTTCATGGTCTCAAGGATTCTAACAGAATGGACCAGTAGCTCCAGCTTCACCAATGCAACCAATTCCTTAAAATCCTCAAGCCTCTTAGCCACCATTTAGACGATATAATCATAATCAAAATTACTCTCAACCCAACCATGGGAGGATGCATTTCAGAATTTCAAGAATGTTACTCACTCTACAATTGAGCAACAGAATCGCACCATTGATGGACACGAAATGAGTTACAAGCAGGCTTCAACTCACAAGCTCAATCAATTTCAAGCCTTGAGAAGATGGTGGGACAACTTGCTTCTTCAGTTCAGACCTTGGCAATGACAGTGAAGAAAAGTAAATTTCCAAGTTAACCAGTGCCTAATCTTAAAGGAGTACATGAAGCAAGTACCAATTCACCACAGTAGCATGAAGAGGTCAAAGCAGTCATGACCTTACGAAAAGGAAAAGAAGCCGACAATAAAGTGGAGATGCCAGTGGCAAAAGAAAATCAAATTGTACCTGTAAATACTGAGGACTCATCACCGAAGGAGAAAGAAGAAACCAATCCACGAGAATATATTCCCAAAGCTCCGTTTCCTCATAGGTTAGCTAAAGGAAAGAATGGAAAATCCACAGGTGAGATTCTCGAAATCTTCAAACAGGTAAATGTTAATATCCCTTTACTTGATGCTATAAAGCAAGTTCTATCGTATGCCAAGTTTCTTAAAGACCTTTGTACTGAAAATAGAAACATTCATGTTCAAAAGAAGGCATTTTTAACAGAAAACGTTAGTTCTATCTTCCAATATAAAATTCCTCTAAAATGAAAAGACCTAGGCTCTCCCACTATCTCATTTAGTATAGGGAACTATACAATTGAGAATACTTTATTGGATTTAGGAGCTAGTGTAAATCTATAGCCTTACTCTGTATTTGTGAAACTTGGACATGGAGAATTACACCCAACTCTAGTGGTGTTACGGCTTGCAGATCGGTCCACGAAAATACTGCGTGGTATTATAGAGGACATGCTTATCCAGGTAGGCAAGTTTTGTTTTCTTATTGATTTCATTGTAATTGACACTCAACCAATACAAGATTCAAGGAAGCACATCCCTATTATTCTAGGCCGACCTTTCTTGGCAACTACGAATGCTCACATTCAATGCAGGATTGGAAATATACAGTTGTCCTTTGGCAACATGACTATGGAGCTAAATATTTTCAACATTGCCAAACAACCTCACAATGTAGATGATGGAATTGTTGATGTGGATTTAATAGAAACATTAATTGATAATACTTTTGTTTCAAACCTTAGTGATGATCCTTTACAAACATGTTTAACTCACTTTGGTTTGGATTTTGATAGTGACAGATCGGTCGATGACGTCAACGCCCTACTTGACTCAGCACCATTCATGGACACTAATAAATGGAAGTCAAGAGTTAAGAAACTAGCACAATCAAAGAAGAAACTCATCCTATCATTAGAATCACCATCGAAAGTCGAGCTCAAACTATTACCCAACACATTGGAATATGCATTTTTGGGAGAAGAAAGTACTCTACCGGTAATCATCTCATCATCTCTAAATGACGAATAAAAAGGTAAGTTGTTGGATGTTTTAAAAGAGCACAAAAGAGCATTAGAATGGACCATCGCAGACATAAAAGGTATAAACCCAGTAGACTGCATGCATTACATTGATCTTGATAAAAATGCTAAACCTACTAGGGAAATGCAACGTCAGTTAAATCCTAATATGAAAGAAGTTGTTAGAACTGAAGTCCTTAAGCTATTAGATGCATGCATCATTTACCCTATTTCTGATAGTTCATGGGTCAGTCCTGTACAAGTTGTCCCTAAAAAGTCAGGAGTCACAGTAGCTACCAATGCCGATAATGAATTGATACCAACTAGAATGACTACAGGATGGCGTGTATGCATTGATTATAGAAAGTTGAATTATTTCATACGTAAAGACCATTTTTCTTTACCATTTATCGATCGAATACTTGATAGATTGGCAAGCCATGAATTTTATTGATTTCTAGATAATTACTCAGGTTATAATCAGATTCCTATAGCACCAAAAGATCAAGAGAAAATCACTTTCACTTGCCCTTTTGGTACATTTGCATATAGGAGAATGCCAATTGGATTGTGTAATGCACCTGTTATATTTCAACGATGCATGTTGAGCATTTTTTTTGGTATGGTTGAACGATTCCATGAAGTCTTTATGGATGATTTTTCTGTCTTTAGTGACTCGTTTGATCAATGTTTACATTATCTAACACTAGTTCTGCAGAGATGTGTCGAGAAGAATTTAGTCTTAAATTGAGAGAAGTACCATTTTATGGTAAAACAATGTATTGTTCTCGGTTACATCATTTCGAGCAAAGGTATTGAGGTTAAAAAGGCCAAGGTGGATCTAATTTCTAATCTTCCTCCACCAAAACGGTGAGGAAGTAAGATCTTTCCTTGGGCATACTTGTTTTTGTAGACATTTTATTAAAGATTTTAAAAATTTTATAGACCTTTATGCAATTTATTTACTAAGAATGTACCTTTTTATCTTTAATGATTCATGTCTTGTTGTTTTTGAAAAATTAAAGCAATTGTTGACATCATCACCTATCATTCAGCCGCCAAACTGGAGCTTACTATTTGAACTCATGCGTGATGCATCTGATTATATAGTAGGAGCAGTGTTAGGATAAAGAGTTGATCAAATTCCCCATGTTATTACTATGCTAGTATGACATTGAATGATGCACAGTTGAACTATTCAACTACTGAAAAAGAAATGCTAATAGTAGTGTTTGCATTAGAAAAATTTCGATCTTATCTCATTGGTTGTAAAATAATTATATTCACGGATCATGTTGCTCTTAAATATCTTCTCATAAAGAAAGATGCAAAAGCTAGACTAATTCGTTGGGTGTTACTTTTGCAGGAATTCGACTTGGAATTTAAAGATAAGAAAGGCACATAGAATGTTGTAGCTGACTATCTCTCTCATCTTCATTTTGACACAATTGTGGAATCATTACCATTGAATGAGTCATTCCCAGATGCACAATTGATGAGTGTGGAATTATTATTATGGTATGCTGATATCGTTAATTATCTTGTTACAGGTCAACTTTTCAGAGCATTGGACCAAGCAAGATAAGGCTAAATTCTTTGCAGAAATAAAAAATTTCTTTTGGGATGACCCGTATTTGTTCAAGTATTGTGCAGATCAAATTATTAGACGATGTGTCCTAGAAAATGAAATTCAGAATATTCTTTCATTCTGCCATGAACAAGCTTGTGGAGGCCATTTCAGCGCTAAGAAAACAGCTATTAAAGTTTTGCAATGTAGTTTCTATTGGCCAACTATATTTTGAGATGCTTACACTTTCTGTTCTTTATGTGATAGGCATCAATGAATGGGAAGCATTACACGAAGGAACATGATGCCATTAAATCTAATTTTAATGGTTGAGATTTTTGACGCATAGGGTATCGACTTCATGGGACCTTTTCCCCCTTCTTTTGGCTATCAATACATATTGGTTGCTGTTGACTACGTATCAAAATGGGTAAAAGGAATTCCATGTAGAACCAATGATCACAAGATGGTAATAGGATTTTTGAAAAGCAACATTGTTTCACGCTTTGAATTCCCTCGAACAATAATCAGTGATGGTGGTGCCCACTTTTGTAATAAAGCATTCAAATCTCTTTTGACAAAGTATTCCATCGCTCACAAAGTGGCGACCCCATATCACTCGCAAACTAGTGGCCAAGTTGAGATCTGCAATTGAGAAATAAAGCACATATTAGAAAAGACGGTGAAGCCAAACAAAAAAGATTGGTCATTAAGACTTGATGATGCATTATGGGCATATAGAACAACTTTCAAGACTCCGATTGGGATGTCACCCTACAGGCTAATGAATGGCAAAGCTTGCCACCTACCTGTAGAACTCGAGTATCGTGCATATTGAGCCATCAAGAAATTTAACTTTGATATGCAATAAACCAGCTCAGAAAGAATATTACAACTGGCAGAACTTGAAGAAATTCGGAATGATGTATACGAAAATGCCAAGATTTACAAGTAACGAATGAAAGTCTTCCATGACAAGCAAATTATGAGAAAATCGTTCACTCTAGGTCAGAAAGTGTTTTTATTCAATTCTCGCTTACACCTATTCCCAGGTAAGTTATGCTCTCGATGGTCTGGCCCCTTTATTGTTTATACTATTTTTCCATATGGGGCAATTGAAATTAAGGACCTAAAAAATGGTGTCACGTTTAAAGTTAATGGTCAAAGATTAGAGGTATATTTAGAGTACCAACTACATGGGGAGGACACCGAAATAAATTTGAGTGACCCACCAGATTTGAATTAAGTTTTTCTTTCTTTCTTTTCAGTGATTTGATTTTTTTCTTTCTTTCTTTTTATTATTTTTGCTAATTGAAATTATTTTTGTATAAGTGTGTTTTTTTAATCGTTAAGTTTTTTTTCTTATCCTTGTTAATCATGAGTACCATACTTAAATCGTTCCTCCTGAACATTCTTAACCCACTTCAACATGTAAAATCTCATCTCAAAAGGCAGATTCAATTTTGTAAAACACATCATATTTGGGCTCTGTAACCACCAGAGTTAGTATCCTATATTGAGGATTTAGAAAACCAACTCAGAGACATTGAGAGAAGTGTTTACGACATCCAGTTGGAGCTTAAGGTAAATTCAATAAGAGGACGATTTTAATTTTCTATGTTTTAATTTTTTTTCTGTTTATGTGCTTTAGTTTGTTATCCCGTTGAAGTGGCGAACAACGGTACCCCGTGACAATCAAGCCAGTTACTTCAGTTTTCCCATAATAACTGATAATTAATTCTTTTATTAGCATCCATGTTAAATTTACTGGGTGGCGAAGTTTGCCATCTCTAATTCTTTTATTAGTATGCCATGTTAAATTTTGAGCTGTTTGTGGTGATTGAAACAATCTTTTCAACCTAGGAATAGGTAGAAAATACCATAATACCTTTTTAGGAACCCCTTTCCTAAATTTTGTTGAACTATCTTTTTTTATTGATACCTAGATGCTCCACAATTTGGGCATTCAACAAGATCAGCAAATTCATTCATATACAAAATGCAGTCATGTGGACATGCATGTATTTTTTTATACTCTAAGCCTAGCACTTTTATTGTTTTCTTAACCTCGTACATTGACATAAGTAGAGTATTATTATTTGGCAAAATATCAACAAGGACTTCTAACAAAGTAGAAAACCTTTTATCGGACCACCCGTAGTTCCCTTTCACATTGTAAAATCTCATTAAACTAGATAACTTTGAATGTTTTGCACCCGGGTACAAAGACTTTTCAGCATCTTCAAGCATATCCTTAAAAGAACTAGGATCTCTATCACAATGCTCGTAAGCATCTTCGACCATGTTAATTATATTATTGTAATCATGACATCTAAATCTTTGACTATGTGAATGGTCTTCACAGTTTGTAAATGTAGATTTAGAGTCAGTATCACCATGCCAAGTCCAAACAATATATCTTGGGAGAAAGCCTTTTTCAAATAAATGATCCTTCACCTGTTGAGGAGTATGAAACTCCATATTACAACAAAAGATGCAAGGGCATCTAATTGACATTCGATTTTCAGCATTCAGAATGGAAAAATCTAAGAAATCAGCAACTCCACAACAATACTCTACAGACAATCTATCATAAGTTATCCAACTTCTCTCCATTTCGAATATTTTACCTGTTCACATATGTAATGTCAGTTTAAGTTTAATTAAATTGCATGATTAATTTAAAGTTCAATGTTATTATGATTATTGTTGTAATAATAAACTTATAATTCTGGAAAATCATTAATAGCCCTTATAAATCATTAATTATAATAATAATTTAGACAAAATCCTGAAATTGAAACGAAAGAAGTTTTGAAACTTAAATAGGAGATTAATAGGTAAGATGGGTGCTAATGGCTTTTTAAGTAGTCGAACTAATTCATAAGTCAAGTAACTAACAAAAGTTAAGAGTTTAAATAAATAATGTCTTCATACCACTTTGCAAGCCATTTTTTAAGATTTAATAAATTATTTTTTAACTTCAAATACAACATGCAGAGCTACTTTAAAACAAGCATTTCTTTATTGAATTAAACACAAATCATCAACTTTATACAATCTCAAAATACTCACAACCACGAACTTAATTAATTCATATTATAGTCATTGTCTCTATTACAAATCATCCAATCAAGACAGAATAAATAAACAAGTAGGATTATACAACAAAATTTGCCTCTCTTTACATGAAACAGAGATGTAAATAGTTTGTAACCACTAAATACACAGTCATTCAACCAATATAACACCCAAACAATTATCTCCAAATCACAAAGGCAAAAGCTAAAATGAAATTTCATATTTTAGTACATTCAAAATCAACTAACTTATTGCTCAAAGTTAAGAAACGGCACTAATAGTTTATTTCAAAAATTAAAAAATGTACATTCTTAGTTTTAAATAACAATGACAGTAAATCACATGCACAAAAGTTTGAAACTGACTTCAACTGTGGCAGAAAAAACAGAGTCGCAGCAGCAAGTGTTTTGAGTTCAAGTAATGCACCACTTAAAACGCCTGTATTTTTGGACTGCATGTGAGTGAAGATATAGAAAAATAAGAACCAAAATTTTAAGTTACGAATAAATAAAAGAAAAAAAGATTTGGAAAACAAAACCCACCAGGGTTGCACTACTGTTCAATTTCTGAATATCTGAAACAACCTAAAAATAAAAAGTCAAAAATATTATTCATAAGCCAAATTAAAACAAGTCTAATAATTAAATTGCCCAAAAAAATAAAATATTCTGCCATTACCAGCTGATAATCTCCTCTACAGTTCTTTCTCTGGACTTAACTTGTCAGGGAGAATGAGGTTACCTAAATATCAAACCGATGGTGCCATTTCACCCCTTATCGATGGATTTTACTTGCTTGCCTAGTACAGGCACTGGATGGTTTAGTTGGAGAAAAACCCCTTCGATAACAAGCGATTAGGGTTTTGGTTTGTGTTTCAATTTAGGAAAAATGGTAAAACGAAACAAAGTTTAAGCTTTTCATTATCTATCTAAATTAATTGAATTTAATTTGTAAATGGATAGTGCAAAACAGAAGAAATCGAGAAGAGAAAAACGAAAGCGAAAGTGAATGATGAAAGCAAGATAGAGACAATCGATATAGTCTAGATGGGGAAAAGTAAAGTGTGTTTTATGTTGTTTTTATTTATATTTTCATTTTTTAATAAGTTAAATATTATTATGACTTTGACTCATTGAGATTTGATGGTTTGTGCTCCAAACATTAAAGCTTTAAATCTTAGAGCTCTCAGGTTCGAGTTGGAGCTAAAACAAATTTTTTTATGAATTTTTTTTATCATCGATACTTTAGTGTTAGTGATTTTTGATATTTAGTTTACTGACACCCTGGTATCATTAATCTCGGATTCCTATTTTTCAAAAGCAGAAAATGGTGCATATGTATATAAGTACTTACACTTTTTGAAAAGTGTCAGTAACGAAATGTCAGTAAAGCCCATTTTTCTAATAGTGAACGAAAAAATATTATTGTAAGAGTATTATTGAAAAAGAAAGAAAAAACAAGGGGTAGAAGTGTAACATATTTAACCTTAAGATGTCTTGAAATGTTTTTTAAAATATAAAGATTAAATAAACACTTAAGTTAAAACATAAGAATTTAGCAAGAACTTATCCTTTTGAATCTTTTGCTTTATGGTTTGTCTTCCGTGACTCTGATAAGGTCAAACTCATAGCTTCCCTCCCAATCCACTGTATTCGTTCTTTAATCTCATAAACTTCCTCTGTATTGAAGTTCACTTTAAAAAATAAAAATAAATAAATAAAAAGTCGGATGATTGATTATTATGCCAAATAGTGCTTCAATGGATAAGCACCAACAAACTCTGTGGCAAAGATTAAATCATGAGTTTCTTATTGTTGTAATCTATTTTTATCAACTCAATTTCGTATTTTGTCATATTGCTTCTATCTTTTTGGATAATTGCAAACTTATACCGTGTATTTTTTTCATCCACGATATCAAAATGCATTTATTTTTTTTTTCATCACACCATCACAAATATTTTCTTCGTTATTTTATCCGCAATGTCAATTATGTATTACGGCTTTGACGCTTTGTATTATTTCTTATGTGGGACTACATGGTGATTCAAAAATATTTTCTAGCTTAAAATCGTTGAGTGTGCAAGGCAGGGTGATAAAATAGCTAAGAATTGGTGTATGAAGCAAAGAAATGAGGATCACATTAAGACGTTAAATATCTTTCTCAATCAACAATAAATTTTCGGGTTCCATCATGGTATCGAAGTCTATTTGGTGCAATTTATTAGGAAATTTTAATTCCTCCTAAGATCTTACAAGTAACAATATCAAACAAATAATAAATAAAAATAGGTGGAGAATGAAACCAATCACACAACATAAAAATTTATGTGAAAAACTCTTTTTCCAAAGAGAAACCAGGCCACCAAAGACGACAAGATAAAAATCCAATATATAAAAAATTATTATAATCACTCTAATATTTTCCTCACACCCAAAACCATAATAATACCTAATTTCTCAATAAACCTTTTGCTTTTCACATATTAGAAACTGTCTACTTATGGAGAACTGATTGCTATGCTATGCAAACAAGTGAATTCAACCTCTCAATATATAGTGATTATTTCTTGTAGGAGAAGTATTACTTTTCTTATAATAGTTGTATTCCTCCTTCAATAAGTTAAGTCCCAAATGAGAAATTACTCATTCCTTAAATAGAAATTCTGCTAAAGAAGAAAATATTCTACGAAATTCTTATTGAAAAATAAGACATATTTACTAGTAATCTCCACCTTGGTGTGTTTTTCAATTAGGTGACAAAACATGATCCACCATGTATCCACAAACCATGTTGTCTCCACCTTCTTTACTCTACCAAAACCACATTCATGTAGGGCTTATGAAAATCATTCCACCATAAGTAAAATCTTGTCCTCTATCTAGTTTCCATAATTCTTTACGTTGAGAATAATCATACTCCACCTTATCCAGAGTACACATATTCAACACACATCGATCACCTTGCTGAAAGTACCTCATTTAGTTTCTTTGAATATCTTTAACCATCAATATAAAAATTCTACCACACACCTTGCATAAATTGCAAAACATGCCTTATGTGTAAATCTTATAGGCCTGCTAGCAGTAGCACATCCTTTTCTATGGCATTGCAAAAAGGATAAACCAATATCTCATGGAGAAAAAAGACACACCACTAGCTGTCATTATTAGTATCTCCATCTACTAATTTAGAGTTATTTTCCAAATTTGCTCTATTCCAACATTCTTCTTTAAGGTGCCTTGATTGTCTAAACACCTCCTAGGTTTTCGGTAGTAGGAACAAGGCTTAAATGCTCTTACTTTCCTTGTGCAACCATGTTGAATCAATAAATACTTGACTTGAATTTGCGACAAGCCAAAATTGAACACTACTAGAAAAATTATCTTTATTGATACTTCACTCGTAACACTTTATTAAAAAGTATCATATTTTACATACATATGAATCATTTTCTGTGTTTTACATACAAGTATCACAAATTACTGATATGATAGTATTAATAAGTTAGACATTAAAAAATTTTGACACTAAGATATCAGTAAAAAAATCAAAATAATTCTAATAGTATCCCAATTAGAACTCAAACCCAAGATCTCTCAAAAGTCAAGCTTCTAAGTTAAATAATAATAATAATATAATTAAAAAAATGTATATATAGAAATCAAAGCCCTAAATCGGCAAATCCCTAAATCTAATCTAAGTCAACTTCATCTTCTAAACTCTCTCTCTGAGTCTCAGCACTCAGGAGCTACGGTCTCTCTCTCCAGGGCGTCGTCACTCAACCAATTTGTCGTTAGTTAGTGCGTTGTGACCATCAGCCCGTGTGCAGTCAGCGAGCACATTGCCACTCCTTAGCTAGTCTTCCTCGTAACATCCACACTATGTGCCATCATTGACGATTCATGCTTTGTCTCACGGGGCATTCGCTGTGTCATGGTTTTCACTCATCAGCTCAACTAGTCTCATTTCCTCACAGTTATCACTCGTTAGCCAGTGGTCGTCATCACGGTCGTCTGCTGCCGTTATTTTCAAATTTCAATTTTCATTCATAATAAAGGTATAATATTGAAATATTATTTTAATTTATTTGATTTATGTATTAATGTATTGGATTGAAATCAGCCACATGGTTAAAATTTTTTTGAAATTTTTCATTTGTGTATTTGATATCATTCTTATTTAAGAAGAATGCATTTCAATAGTTGATTTATTTAGTCCCGTGTTCTTTTTGGCTACTTTATCTGGCAGAGGAGCAGAAGGCTTTTGAAACCTTAATTCGTTTTTATTTTTTTGGGGAAAATAGGGTAAGAATAGTATTAAAACATGTTTTGCTTTCTTCTTGGATGGCTTGGCCTCTGGTGGGACAATGGGAGGTTGGCTTATGTCATATTAATTAAATCATCTTCTATGGCATTGTAAAAAGTTATGTATTTTTATGAATGTGTATTTATGTAATTTATTGAGCAGAACATTTACTAGTTTCAAATCGGGACTTGTAATATACTGGCCTTGATGGAAACTGGGGATATTTCATGGCCAATATAGATGGTTGGCTATTCAAGTGTTGAATGTTGGTTTAATGGTCATTGGATCTTTCTATTCTATCTTTTTTTGTTTATTTACTAGTGTTTATATAATGAATAATCGAAGTTCTTTGACTAGAAAGTTGTTGGTAGCATCATGGGCCCAATTTGTGAGTATATCATTTCTCGTAACTTGGAAACATTTGTTCATTAGTCGTATTTATTTGGAAATATTTTTGTACCTATAACAACATGTAATGTTTCTGGATTCTATTTACCTTTTGAAGACTTTGGAATGATTATGTATGTCAATTTCTCTGTTAGATTTGTTCCTTGATTCTAGTTGTACTCACATGGCTTGGGCTTTCCTTTACTATTGTACTCTCTTTTTCTTTTCTTTTGGAATAAATTTCTTAAATTAATTGGGGCCCTAAAAAAGTTTATACTAAAAACTTTATTCTACCAAGTTATAATTTGCTACGACATATGGAGTGAAATATTTCTTGGAAAAAATTGTAAAGTGGATAGTTTGAGAGGTATGCTCAGATATGGGAGAGTATTCTTGTTGATGATGTATTATACAATAAATTAGATGTACTATTGTAACATGTCCTTTTAGGCCATAGATTAATAATGGAGGTTTGTAAGCAAGCCTCTTGTATGATGCTAACAGGGCGTTACCACCTAGGTTAGATTACATGCTTGGTTGAAGTTTATGTATGTAGTCTTTGTACTCTTTTTTTTTTTGGGTTACATTTCATACATGATTTAAAAATTTAATCTTAATACATTTTTCTATTCTATAAATCTGCAGCAAAATTCTTTAGTAAACTATGGAAGAAGTCAAAAGAAATCCTTCCTAGCTAGCACCTACTGACTTTTATAAAACTGGCATTTTGTCTTGTCTCCCATGGGGAGGAGTTGAACTATTTGAGGTAATGCTTAATTTAATCATTGCCTGATGGTTTATTAAAAATATAGCATATTTATTTTATTCTCTTATATTTCGTATTTGTATTTTGGATTTGGAATTTCTATCAATGGACTTCACCTCCCTACCCATAAAATTAAAATATAATTATACTTTTGTAGCTATTTTGAGAGACAAACATAAAGAATCATCACCTTGGCAAAAATAAGCTCCACCCTTTTTAAATAATTGACAGTGTGCCATGTCTAAGTGAATGATTGAGAGATCTTTATAATTGATTTAGTGATCTTTCTTCAATATTTCCTTTTGATTTCTTTATATCAATGACCTTAATCCTTTTCTTACCGCTTTACCTTGATAATTGAATATGTTTAGTTTTCTTTATGCTGAAATGAAGTTTCTAGAAAGGTGATGTTGTATTTTGGTCTAGATTTTTATAATTATGTCTTGAAGATTTTGATAGGAAATTAGAACATGTTGCAAGAGTTTGGTACCATACCTTTTCCCTTTTTTGGCTTATGGATACTTATTTAATTCATCAGTGATATCTTAAGAATACTTAAGATAAAAAAAATTAATATCAACTCTAAGCTTTTTAGGATCTTTGGTAATTATTGTTAAGTCTGCTGGTACTGTTTATTACCATTTTATTTTATTTTTTGTAATTTATAGAAATTGTTGAGTAATTGGTTAAAAATTATTGTTTTAGCTTTGAAGTTTGTAATAAATACTAACTTTTTAGTAATCAGATTATTGGATATGACGAATACCCTATTGATAATCTTTTGTAACTTTTTGATGAGTGGGCCACATATGTTGCCAAGTTATTTGTAGCATACAATAATCATGTAATGTATGAGTATATTTTTGCTTGTAAATGTCCAAGACTTAATTTGTGTAGCATACTAATTAAATCTATATGTTACAGTTATATGTGGGAAAACAATGAAGTCAAAGGTGTAGAGGCAATGAGGAGAATTTTGTTGCAAACTAGATATTTGTATTTTTTTTTCAATCTGAATATCTACTTGTGTGCATTTCAAACTATATTTGAGATATTGTGAATTTGTATGTTTTTTTTAGTACTTGTTTTAATTTGTACTTGGTATAATTGTAATATATATTAATAATATCTAAACTTGGAATGAAAGATTTTGTAATATAAATAGAGTTTTTTAGTTATAAATAAATTAAACAGTGATACTATAGTAACAATAATCGTAGACACTAATAGAATATCAACAACTACTAATACTATAGTGCCATAATATTAGTAATAGTAATTACTGACACCATAAACAAGTGCTACTAATTTTTTGACAGCCAAATTATTGATACAATTAACAAGTGTCCCTAAAAATAATTACTGACACTATTTTAATGTCAATAAAAACTATTTTTTTTAGTAGTGCTTCATTCAAAATTTTCAACCCAATGCTCACAGGGTTTGAAAATTTGTTTGGAGACATAATTGCTTCATAGAACAAACCTTTAGCTCTAATGCCACTTTTAGGGAATTTTAGTCCCACCAAGATGTTACAAACAACAATATCAAATAAATAATAATTTGAAAATAGATGGAGAATGGAACCATTCACATAACACAAGTATTTATATGAAAAACTCCTATACTGGAGAGAAACCACCACCGCCAAGGATCATGAAGGAAAAATTCACTATGTAAAAACTTATTACAATCACTCTAATATTTTCCTCACACTCAATTCTGATAACACTCAATCTCTGAATGTATGTGTTGCTTGTCCCACATTAGGAACTATCTACTTATAGATCTATTATGCAAATAAGTAAACTCAACCTCTCTATATATAGTGATTATTTCTTGAAGAAGATGTGTTATTTTTCTTATACTAATTGTATCTCTCCTTGAATAAGTTAAGCTCCAAAGAAAAAAAAATTACTTATTCCTTGAATAGGATCTAACCAAAGTAGAAATTATCCTAGGAAATCCTTATTGAAAAAGGAAAATATTTCCTAACACAACTCATACTCAAAGGCTAGCTCAAGAGTCCAAAGTTGCCTCTTGCTTGTATTATTAGTCCAATAACTGTTCTTAGCTGATGTTGGATATTTTCAACATCCCCAGTCATGTACAAGACGATCATTTTGTTTGGTCTTGACACATGATAATGTAGTGTGGACTCACTTCAATTTGTCTATGATATTACCATATATATAGAAGTTCATGAACCTAACTTGTACTCAAAAACTAAATTGATAGTTGAGGATGCCTTCAAATTACAGTATTATCTCAGTTTGAATTCATAGACCTGCCAAATGGCAATTCATTATTGAATGATACTCGCACATAAATTTTTCTTCATTTACTAATAAAGAGGGAGAGAAGGACCGATAAACCTGTAATGCAAAATGAAGGTCCTTCATGTTCGGGCGTATCCTTGAGCGTGCACCACAATTCTTTTTTTTTTTTAACTAAGGATTGCTGGAGCGAAAAAAAATTATTTATCTGTAATGGCTAGTTATTTGTCATAGCCAGCTTTAATTAATTCGAAAACGTCAAAAAGAAATTTTGTTTATATTGCCAATTGGATAAGCAAACTCCAAGTCTGTGGCAAAGATTATATCACGAGTTCCTTATTTTTATAATCTCTTCGTCAATTCTACGTATTTTGTGCATATTCCTTCAGTTGTCTACAAACTAATTTACAAACTTTCTTTTAATTACAACATGACATGATATATCTGTAGATCGGATGCAGATTTGACTAAATCCATATTTAATCTACCATTTTAGGGATTGGTTTACGAGCTAAAATTTTTTAATTATGTCATATCCACGAGCTAACTAAATAAAACAATTAATATAAAAAAATTTACTACCAATTAAATAAAATTTAAATAAATTAATTGTTTAAATAAAGCTAGAAAATACATTGAAAGTTTCAAAATATAGCACACTAAAAAGAAAAAAATCTCATTTGTTTAGATCAATACATGAAGATTAACTACTTAGAAAGCTATATTTGTTTGTTTAATTATTTTTATTTTATATTATTATCAAATAAGATATAATATGATGTTTATATAACTATATTTTAACTTATTTATTTAATAGTAAGTACTAATACTATATTTACAAGTTTAATTTTTTTATTAAACATATATTTTTTATTTTTTTGCAGATTTACAGAAGTAAATCCATATCTAATCCACAAACTGCAGATTTTTAAATTTTTAATCAAATCAAATTCATCAATCCACATATTGTATTTTTTACGAATCAAACAGATAAGTGGATCAGATTATATTATGAACAATCCTATTCGTAAGCAATAAAAGTTCTTTCAATGCAAAAGGTGCACCCAAAAGTCTTATTGGATACGACATCGTTTTATTCAAAACAAACAATTCTTGTGTCTTGAAAGATCAAAGAGAGCATGTTTTGTATGAAAGAAATTAAACAAGACAACATCTCACAAGCCAAATTCTTGTGTCTTGAAAGATCAAACTAGATGTTTCAGTGCATATTTTCCGAAAGGAAGAGATTTTGTTGCTTATGATCCTGGGTTGAATCCATTATGACGTGTTATTAATGTGTTTTTTTTTTGAGTGTCTATTGTTTTGTTTAGTATTTGTTATTTTTTTAAGCAATAGATAACATAAGAGAAAAGAATAACTCTTTGAGGATTTTTACTTCTAATTCAAGTGTAATATATCTGTTAGCTTGTAAGATGTCATCATGGTAAGATCATTAATTAAAGTTTGTATTTGGCTTGTGAGATGTTGTCTTGTTTAATTTCATTATCTCATTGCAATTTCGTGAAGTACAGCACATAGTTAAGTTTAAATCATTCTTTATCGTTAATAAACAAGTGACTCACTCAATATAATAGAGAAAAGAATTATATGTGCAGTGAAAAGAATTTTATTATGAAAAGGTATGTTCACCGTTTCATTAATAATTTAAGATAATAAGTATAATTTAATTAAGACCCTATTATGCCAATTTAAATTTGAAATTTTCTTCATTTCTGCAATTTGTTTTTAGTTTTTAAATATACATGAAGCTAAGGGCAAATAATAATATTTAGTTGCAGAGATATATGAGTTGAAGAGTATGACGGGAAGAAATTATTCATGAATTTAGTTAGAATTAGAATTTTCCTTTTTGTATAAATTTTTTTTATAGTCGAGCTATAAAAATAAAATTGGTTTTTGTTTTTTTTTTTTAAAGGTATTAGAACTTCCACCCTTCCATTTTAATCAGGCGATTGTATGCCGAGAAGATGGTGTATACATTCAAAAGCAAGGGCGGAACTTAGGAAATACTGAGATAGGCTGTGGCCGGCCCCGGTTAGAAATTGGATTTTTTCTTTTGAATACTGAGATCACACCTGTTTGAAGAACAAGCAAATCCACAAATGTGTGAAAAAGCTATTCACAATACTAGTAGGATTAATGACAAATAGATATCGACAGCTTTCATCATAGGTTTACCAATATTGAAACCATGCTTCATCAATTGAAAAAGTAATAATTCACTACCATATTGATGCTACTAGTTATGTTGTTTTAATACATTGTAATGCAAGTTATAATACCGTTGAATGATTAACTGTAATAAAAAATATAGGCCATATATTGACCATAATATTTGATCTGGTTTGAGCAGCTTAATATAAATTGGATTTTGATTCTTAAACAAACATTGGTAGCAATCTATACATTCTAATCAGAACCTATATACTTACATACATATGAATTGTTGGTCTAATCCCTATACTTCTATCTGAATCATATGCCCAACAACTTACAAAATGCTACAAACCCTTTGTAACTTATGCACTACCGATTACAAAATGCATACCATCAAAGCACAAACTAAAACTGCAGTTCTAATTTTAATCTTTATGCTCATCTCTTCCATTGTCTCCTCTCAAGTTATTTCTAGTAGTTCCTATGATCTTCTTCCTTTGCCTACTTACCCATGCAGCATCACTACTTCTTTCCATTCTCTTCTCCTTAACTAAATTCTTTGAACCCGATGGTCCTGCCTGAATAGCAGTCTTATGCTTCTTATCATCATACAGATTATTTGTTCTTATGTCTTCAACTTCTATGGTCAATTGGATGTTGTCGCCTGTTTAGAGCAACAGTTGATGCATAACCACGTCCTTCCTAACGAACAAAGCTATCTGTGCCTCTTCTCTTTAATGTTGTAGCTGTATTTTTAACCTGACATTAAACATCTTTCAAATGCTACTTCACATAAGATATATTTAATATAGAAATTTAAAATGTTACTTAATTGCTTAAACCAAACTATCCATGTCATCAATTAATTAAGTATCTTGTTTTAAGTATTTAATTATCTTAGTAAGTAAGATATTCTAATTAATTCAGTAATTAAGTAAATTCAGCAACAATTTAATAATAAAATTTTTTGTTAAAATATTATTGACCTTGTCTTTTTTCCTTCACATCTTGTTAGATAGCTTCTCAGATGACATTGAGACGAACAACAAACAAAATAAAAAATTTATTGGTATATAGTTGTCGTCAAATGTAAGGAACATATATCTAAGTGTTAAAACTTCTACAAAAGCTAACAAACTGACCTGGTACAATCTTGTTCTCTTGTTTAAATTTTAAAGGTTAACAGAGTAGCCTCTTTTATTGTGACCAAACGCTTTGCAAAACTTGCATTGCATCTTGTATCTTCTACTCTTTGGTGGTACCTCATCAACTTTTTTCTTTTATTAATCCTAAGACTTCCAGGAGTCCTTCATAGTGAAGAAGGAAAAATTTCATCACCATCAGGATTTGGACATAAATCTTTATTTGGAATTGAATGAATTATGCTGGAATAACCTCTAATGCAAGTGTCCTTCTTTAATCATGGATTGAAGAATTTAGCTTGGTCTTTATGATTGTAGACTATGCAAGGCATGGCAATGATGCAAGGAATTCTACTCACCTACTAGTGCCCACAATCACACACATGATGTTCAATGATAGGCCAAGAAGATATGGAAGAATCCCAAAGCCAAACCATAAGTATATTACGTGAGAGCATAAGTTGACTCCCATGCAAGCCATGCATGACACATGCATGTGCAGTTTCACGTGTGGAAATTGTCAAGATGAGTACTGGAGCCATGATTTTGGGATGACCTTATCAAGTTGCTTTTGGGATAACCTTACAAGTTGCTTTCGATTATCTTTTACGAAATATTAGTTAAGTCATTATTTTAATATTTGTTTTATTGATTTCAGCCGTGATTGTAGGTTGAAAATCAAAGTCTTGTTATTATAAATAAGCTTCACAATATTAATAAAGTTATTGAGAATTCTAAACAACAAATATTTGGTCCTTTCTCACCATAAGCAGAAAATATCACTTGTGCTACGCGTGATCATCGGCTGTCTCTGACTGGGACCTATCATTCAAGGACAAGAATATAAGTTTTGTAGTTGTCATCCAATTCATACAACCATTCACTAGCTCTTGCAATAGGATTTGCACTTTTGATTTGCAAATGATTCATCATCTTGTCATAAATTTTTCTTAAAATCTCACTTTCTTAAGCCATTGCTTTCTGTCTTCTATTAATCAACCTCCTTATAAGCTTTTTTTTTTTTTTCTGACCTACTCTAGCACTGTCAATATTGATGTCTTCCTTTGAACCCCAACCCATGCATTAAAGGATTCAGTCAAATTGTTAGTACAGTGATTAGACTTGCAATTATTGTCAAAGGCATATCTGGACGAAAATTTTGTTGGTAGTTTCCTCAGTGTCCTATAAGCACTCTCATTTTTCTTTCTTAAATCTTTTATAGCCTTATCAAATCCTCTTCTATTTGAAGCCCTTGCCTCTTCCTAAAAATATGATTTAAAATTAGAGAGTGGATGTTTTGCTTTTAGACTGGCTAGAATATATCTAGCACAATATCTCACTTGTGCGTTAGTGAACTCTAAGGCTAAAACATTCTAAATAACTTTCTACCTAGCACATATAAAAGTGAGTTGCCTTTTATCTCCTATAAAAGTGTTTAATACCCAAGAAACCATGTCCATGTGCTAGTGCTCTCAACACTGCACACATAAAAGTAATTAAGAAGATTCCATCATTCGCATCAATGACCACAGCTGATAGTAGCACACTCTTGTAAGGGCCCTTCAAATGGCATCCATTAATGCCCAAAAAAAGCTCTGTAGACTTGGTTGAAGCATTCTCGTAATGAAAGAAATGATATAACAAATCTATCAAAGTGAGTCTTGGACTGTTCTACATAATATCTTACCACACTAACAAGTTTTAGAGCTTGTGGCATCTTGTTAAGTATCATTTGTGCGTAACTCTTCACTAATCTATGACCTAACTCATGGTCAACACCTTGACGCTCTAAAACTTTCTTTTTTGCTTTGTATATCTTATGCTTGTTTGCCTTCACACCATGCCTTCTTCACTTATAAACCATTTAAACTTAGTGTCTAGCTGCTCCATAATTGTTAATGCAAACGTCACAACCATGAACTCTATTGTACATTTAGGATCTTTTAGATCCCTCTGACATGTGTGGACATTATAAAGTCTTCTAATAAGAAATGTTGGTCCAAACCTAGTCTTTGTTGTATGTAAAAACCAAGGGCATTAGAAGAATGCACAACCAATAATAATTCTAGAACTTTCAAACTCGTACTTGTACATTTTGAACCTATTTTCAACTACATAATCTCTTAAAGCCTTAGTCAACTACCTAAAGTTTCTAAAATAATGTCTAATTCTAAATACAACAGGGTCTTCATCGTGAACACACATGTTTTCTCTCATTATTACATCCATCCTTATCAAAACCTCATCAATCTCATCATCGAAATCCTCACCAAATTCATTATCATCATTATCACAATCAGACGGCATACAATCTATATCACCATCATCAGAAGGCCTATAACCCTCATCAGTTTAATCAATAGGAGGGGTAGAGAGAGTAATAACATTTGGAGCACCTAGTGGATGATATGGATCTTCTTCTTTAGATTCAGTTAAACCATAATCACTGTCATCAAAGTCATTTTTGGAAGTTACTGGTTCAATTCTTATGGGCTTCTATACATTATCATTAGAACTTTAAAAAAGGTTTGACGTTTAGAAAACCCTTGAGTAAGAGTTGTGTTGTTGGTTGGGCTAGGAAGGCATTTGGTTTATTATGTGTGGTTTCATTTAGGTTTAGTATCTGTTGTTGTTGTTGAAGTTGAGAAGAGATGGAAGAATATTCTGTAATTCTTTGCCCAGATGGGGCTTCATCAGAGCCACTTGAAGAGGTTTAATCAACATCACTATCATTGATACTGTTTGCTGGTCTATTGAAGATCCAAAATAGATGTCCGAAAAATCTTCAAACAAATCAAGGTTGGAAAGAGATTGCATATTAGGATTTTATGTGGAAGGATATAATGACTGATGTGGTTTAGACTGTGATTGCATGCTATCTGGTGCGATCAAACACAAGAAAATATTGGTGTCATTATTCACAGGGATTTATTTGCTAAGGAGGCATGATTAGCTTTTCGAGAAGGGATTTTGTCATTTGTATTGGTAAGAGGGGCCTCTTAGACAAGGTTATTCTTGTCAGTCTTGACTGGAATGCTAGTTTTAGGGGTAGCAGAAGGTGATCACATCAGAGGATAGAATAAGGCTCTTTTTGTTGTCGACTCTGTAAGTGAAGGTATCTCATCAAGGCAAAGCTATACATAACAATACAGCATGTTATAGTGCTCATGTAACTGGACAATGAGATCATGATCATCCATAATCAAAACTTCTTATACTCCCAAGATAGCCAACAATTAGATTAAATTTCTCATCAAGAGTCATCCTTCTTCCATACACTCTAATCAGAACTTTGTTGATAATAGAAACTCTACTCATCTTGTCAGATCAATGACAGGAAGATTACATGACATGTCTTTGAAAGTGACATAAAAGGTTGCATCATCGTCATCATCCATTTTCACCAATACGAAGTAGATTTTGTCCTTAATTAGCTAATACTTCGAGTTGGTGTCATGTAACCCAAGTATCATATTTCCTAAAATGAATATGCATAAATTCACCTAGATCCCACCCTAACTTTATCATCAAACATTGGAACCGTAAAATCAAGTTTCACGTACATAATGTAATAACACGCAAAAAATAAATTTTGAAGTGAAATATATCAGAAAACGCAAGCACTCAAAGTGAATTGAAGACCCAATTAATAGATACTGCAATAATAGGCAAATACTTTTGATTAAGTAGAATATATCAACAAAAGTAAGCGTTTAAAGAATTGTACATTGATTTTTGCGAATAAAAATAAAATCTTCGTCTAAATAAGTTCAATCTTTAAAAGAAGATTTAAACAAAAATTTATCAAGGAGTACTGTAAAGGGAATCAAATGAGAAACTGGGAAGAAAAACAAGACTGAGATGGTGAGGAAAGAAATGGGTAGTGAATGAAATGCCATGAAAATGCTAACACCATCCAAAGATTTTTTTTCTAGGGTTAATAATATTAAAGATAATAACAATAATTCCCAGTACTTTTGAAGAAAGTTCATGTAAATTAAGAATAGAAGAGAAAGAAATAGAGGTTTGTGATTGCGTCAAAGTGAAATTGAAGACCCAATCAACTCACTTAAGGCACGATGAAAGTGATAGAGTAACAACAACAGAATGAACACGAAAATCACTGGAAGTGTTTTATTAACGCAACCAAGATCATTTTACACAACATGGGTTTGAGCAAAAAAAACAAATTGATCTCACTTAGCAATCCAAATATCTTGCCTCAAAAATGATTCACGCTATTCAGTCTATATTTTTTAAAAAGTTTTTCCTCTCTAGAACTTTTTCAGGAGTCCTACAATAATTCTGACGGCCAAATTACTAGTAGCAAATAGTCTTATCTTTATAAAAGACCTAAAACCCTAAGAGTGAAAATTACATCAGATCCTTGGGGTCCTTTATCTTCAGTAGTGGGATTCAGATAAAACTCTTCTATTTGATAATTGGGTATAACTATTATCCTTAAACTTGAAATTTAAAATATTTCAAAATTTGAATTTGAAATATTATCATCTTATTTATCTTATTCAACAAGATAACGGACTTCCACTTAATTGCAATCATGTCCGTTAACATATTGACTTTACCCCTAAAGTATAGAGAATTTCAAGTGAGACCCTTTAATCAGCCGATCCATCATATAAGTTCCACATGAACTTTTAATTTTGTATTTAAAGCTCACTGCCGAATTGTTCATGTAATCTTTCATCCTTAATTTTCATTACTTAGACTCATTAAAAGAATTTTCGAAATACTAAATATACAAATATTAAAAATACACTTTTTTATATCATTAAAATAATTTTCCAAAAATTGCTAGCCAACCTTTTGAGTCCAATTCATTTATGAAAATTGCTTGAATAACCCAATTGTTTGTATACTACTGATAAACATGATCAACATCACCAGTTGACAATATCAAAGTTACACAGATTATATGCAAAGAAATAGAAATCTCTCAGGCTTAAGGACAATTAATAAATAATAGTTGAACTACTCTTTACTTTTGATAGCCATTATTTTATTTAGTGTTCTAAGTTGACCCAGTTCAGTGTATGTACTTGTTGCATTACCCCCACTTGTTTGCTTAAGGTCAGTATCTCAATGATGGAGTAAATCATTCTATCATATAGCAGCACAACGAGTGTAGACAAAATTTGTATTTTAATATTAACATAAATTTGTCCAGAACAAATATTCGGTTCACAAGGTACTAGAAAATCATTACTCCTAGCCTAGTGTCTAATAACCACTAACACGATTTTTCTACAATGTTACCTAAAATAATCTTATTTTATATATCACATATAACAAATAAATAAATACCCAGAAATATTATAAATCCAAATTGGGTCTAAGAGCACGTATGTCTAACAATCTCCCACTAGCGGTTGAAACCAATCTTGTACAAATTTTATATTCATAACCTTTAGATGTTTCTACAAAACTTTTTGAGACAAAGGTTCAGTGATTGGATCCATAACATTTTCAACTGAGCTTATTTTAGCTATTGCCACATCATCTCTCTTTACGATTTCACATATAAGGTGGAATCTTCGCTCAATGTGTTTTGTTCTTTTGTGAGATATAGGCTCAATAGCATTTGCCGCTGCTCCAGTATTGTCACAACAAATTGAAATTGGTGACTTAATAGAATGAACAACACCAAGTCCTTGAATGACTTATGAATCCATACAATTTCTTTTTCAGCTTCTCTTGCAACTATGTACTTTGTTTTTGTTGTAGAATCTGTCATAGGATCGTGCTTATAACTTCTCCAACATATTGCTTCCTTACCAAGAAGAAGGAAAACACCTGTTGTGAATTTTTTATCATCAACATCCGATTGAAATCAAAGTCAGTGTATCCTTCCCCTACCAAATCCTTACTGCCAAACACTAAAGAATAGTGTTTCACCCTTTTTAAATCTTTCACAATATTTTTCACTGTTGTCCAATGCCCTGATCCTGGATTAGATTGATATCTACTCACCAAGCTAACTGCATAATTGATATTTGACCTAGCACAAAATATTGTGTACATAAGACTTCCCACTGCTGAAGCATAAGAAATATTTCTCATTTTCTCTTTTTATTCTTATGTTTTAGGACACATTTCTTTTGAGAGATGAATTCCTTTTCGAAAAGGTATAAATTCCTTTCTGGAATCTTGCATGCAAAATTTTGCGAATATTTTATCAATAGAATTAACTTGTAAAAATCCAATTATTCTTTTATTTCAGTGTCGAAACAATTTGAACCCGAGAATATAGGATGCACCACCAAGTTCTTTCATTACAAAGTGAGTTGATAACCAAATTTTCACTAATGACATTACTCCTATATCATTTCCAATAAGTACGATGTCATCATTATATAAGACCAAAATGGCAATTGCACTTCATTAATCCTTTTGTATATACAAGGTTCATCTTTATTTTGTAGAAAACCAAATAATTTGATTGTCTCATTAAAACGAATGCTCCAACTACGAGATGCTTGTTTCAGTCTATAAATGGGCTTAATAAATCTATACACTTTTGATTCTTGACCATTAATGGCAAAATCCTCATGTCAATGTATATAAATTTCTTCTTCAATATTTACATATAAGAAGGCTATTTTGACATCCATTTGTCAATTTTCACAGTGATGGTGTGCCGTAATTTAGAAAAGAACCCATATGGATTTTAGCATAGTTATAAGAGAAAAAGTTCCCTCATAATCAATACTAGCTTTTTAAGTATAATCTTTTGCAACTAGCCTCGCGTTATAGGTCCTAACCTTTCATCAGGTTCTATTATTATTATTTTTTTATCAATCCACTTACAACCCTAGGTTTAATATCCTTTGGTTCATCTATTAAAGTCCAAACCTGATTAAAATACAGTGAATCCATTTCGGATTTCATGGCCTTTTGCCAATGTTCAGCACCTTTATCATTTATTATTTCTTGAAAAGTTAAAGGATCATTATCCAATAAGTCAGGTTCCATACAATATGCTTCATTCAATAATGACAATTTTTCGGAAGGCCTAATGATCCTTTTACTATGTCGAGGTTCTTGTGTATAAATAGGCTCAATGGGTGACTAGGCGTTAATTGCGTTTCATTATTCATATTTATTTTCGCCTCTTCTATTTCTTTTTGAAGTTCAAGAGAGGTTCTACTTTCATTTATATAATATTGTTCTTTAAGAAAAATAGCATTCTTACTTACAATTTACAAACACCTTTTGTATGTTAGAATTATAAAAGTAGTAGCCTATAGTCATTTTTTGATATTCCACAAATAAGCATCTATCACTTCTTGATTTTAACTTGTCCACATTAAATTTTCTTACTTGAGCTGGACAACTCCTTATCTTAACATGAAATAAACCTGACTTGTTGTCAGGTCATAATTCATACAGAGTTGTAGGAACAAAATTATTTGGGACTCTACTTAATAAATAAATAGTTGTCCCCAATGGAAATCCCCAAAAAGAAATAGGCAATTTTGTCATACTCATTATAGAACGAACCATATCTAATAAGTTTTATTTCTTCTCTCTCTTATACCATTACATTGTGGTGTGTTACGTGGATTTAATCGATAAATGATACCACTTTCTTTAAGATATTCCTTAAATTCATCCAGCATGTATTCTCATCTTCTGTCAAAATAAAAGAATTTTAATGCTTTTCCTAGTTTTTTTTTCAACTTCATTATGGAATTCTTTGAACTTTCCAAATGATTCTGTGTTGTCCTTCATTAGATATAGATAAACATATGGAGAATAGACATCCGTAAAAGTAATAAAGTAGGAAAAGCCACCTCTTGGAATGTGTTTTACAGGACCACATACGTCTGTGTGAATGACTTCCAACAAATTGATGGCTCTAAATCCCTTTCTTAAAAAAAGGTGCTTTTGTCATTTTTCTTTGTAAATAAGACTCATAAATTATTTCCGGATCTTTAAACCTATGGATTTCCTTGAACCCTTGCAACATATTGCAAAATGAGGTAGTGTAGGTAGTGTCGGAATCTATATACCATGTGTTAGAAGAACAAACTAATAAATTAGTCTCAATATTGAGTACATTTGATATCACTTCTGAAGGTTTGTCCTTTTTAAGAGTAACTACATAATGTCAGTAATTTCTCTTCTAGTGACCCATCTTACCACAATGAAAACATTTCCCTCACTTTTGTTTTCTTCACTGCTTTTATTTGCAGTGCCACCTTGGGCCTTTTTGAAAAGGCTTATTACCATTAGGTTTCTTTTAGATTTCATAACTTTATGCTTGAACGTAATTCATCTTTTCTCTTTCAACCATAAGACATTAGACTGTCATTGGTTTTTTTCTTTCTTCCCAAGATCTTCAGCTGCTTGCATGATACTGAAGTCGACAACAAAGTGGAGATGTCAGTGACAAAAGAAAATTAAATTATACATGTGAATGTTGAGGACTCACCATCGGAAGAGAAAGAAAAAACCAACCCATGAGAATATGTTCCCAAAGTTCCATTTCCTCAGAGGTTAGCTAAAAGAAAGAAAGGAAAATCCACATGTGAGATTCTTGAAATCTTCAAACAGGTAAGTGTTAACATCCCTTTACTTGATACTATAAAATAAGTCATACCAAGTTTCTTAAAGACCTTTGTACTAAAAAGAGAAATATTCACGTTCAAAAGAATGTCTTTTTAATAGAAAATGTTAGTTCTATACTCAAACACAAAATTCCTCTAGAATGCAAAGACCCAGGCTCCCCCACTATCTCATGTAGCATAGGGTACCACACAATTGGGAATGTTTTATTGGATTTAGAAGTTAGTGTAAATATATTGCTTTGCTCAATTTTTATGAAACTTGGACTGGGAGAATTACACCCAACTCTAATGGTGTTACAACTTGCAGTCCGGCCCATAAAAATACCTCATGGTATTGTGGAAGACGTGCTTATCCAGGTAGACAAATTTTATTTTCCTATTAATTTCATTGTAATTGACACTCAACCAATGGAGAATTTAAAGAAGCACATCCCCATTATTCTAGGCCGACCTTTCTTGCCAACTGCCAATGCTCACATTCAATGCAGTACTGAAAATATGATGTTGTCCTTTGGCAACATAACTATGGAGCTAAACATCATCAATATTGCCGAACAACCTCACAATGCAGATGATGAAATTACTGATGTGGATTTAATGAAGCATTAGTTGATGACACTTTTCTTTCAAATCTTAGTAATGACTCTTTACAAATATGTTTAACTCACTTTAGTTTGGATTTTGATATTGACAAATCAGTCGATGAGGTCAACGCCCTACTTGACTCAGCACCATCCATGGACACTAATAAATAGAAGTCAAGAGTTGAACAACTAGCACCATCAGAGAAGAAATTCATCCCATCATCAGAATCACCACCGAAACTTGAGCTCAAACCATTACCCAACACTCTGAAATATGCATTTTTGGGAGAAGAAAGTACTATGCCGATAATTATCTCATCATCCCTAAATGACGAACAAAAAGGTAAGTTGTTGGATATTTTAAAAGAGCACAAAGGAGCATTAGGATGGACTATAGCTGACATAGAAGGTATAAACCCAGTAAACTGCATCTATTACATTCACCTTGATGAAAATGCTAAACCTACTAGGGAAATGCAACGTCGGTTAAATCTTAATATGAAAGAAGTTGTTAGAACTAAAGTTCTTAAGCTATTAGTCGCATGTATCATTTAACCAATTTCTGATAGTTCATGGGTCAGTCTTGTACAAGTTGTCCACAAAACGTCAGGAGTCACAGTAGTTACCAATGCTGATAATGAATTAATGTCCACTAGAGTGATTATAAGATGGCTTGTATGCATTGATTATAGAAAATTGAATTCTGTCACACATAAAGACCATTTTCCTGTACCATTTATCGAATAAATGCTTAAGAGATTAACAGGCCATGAATTCTATTTCTTTTTAGATAGCTACTAAGGATATAATCAGATTCCCATAGCACCGAAAGATCAAGAGAAAACCACTTTCACTTGCCCTTTTGGCACTTTTGCATATAGGAGGATGACATTTGGATTATGTAATGCACCTGCTACATTTCAACGATGCATGTTGAGCATTTTTTCTGATATGGTTGAACGATTTCTTGAAGTCTTTATGGATGACTTTTCTATCTTTGGTGATTAATTTGATTAATATTTACATCATCTAACACTAGTTCTGCAGAGATGTATTGAGAAAAATTTAGTCTTAAATTGGGAGAAGTGTCATTTTATGGTAAAATAAGGTATTGTTCTCATTCACATCATTTCAAGCAGAGGTATTGAGGTTGACAAAGCCAAGGTTGATCTCATTTCCAATCTTCCTCCACCTAAAAGAGTCAGAGAAGATCTTTTCTTGGGCATGCTGGTTTTTATAGACGTTTCATTAAAGATTTTAACAAAGTTTCTAGAGCCTTACGCAATTTACTTGTTAAGGATGTACTTTTTATCTTTGATGATTCATGTCTTGTGGCTTTTGAAAAATTAAAGCAATTGTTGACATCATCACCTATCATTCAGCCCCGAAATTAAAGCTTACCATTCGAGCTCATGTGTGATGCATCTAATTATGCAATAGGAACAGTTTTAGGACAAAGAGTTGATCAAATTCCCCATGTTATTTACTATACTAGTATGACATTGAATGATGCACAATTGAACTATTCAACTACTGAAAAAGAAATGTTAGCAGTAGTGTTTGCATTGGAAAATTTTCGATCTTATCTCATTGGTTATAAAATAATTGTGTTCACAAATCATATTGCTCTTAAATATCTTCTCACAAAGAAAGATACAAAAAGTAGACTAATTCGTTGGGTGTTACTTTTAAAGGAATTCGACTTGAAATTCAAAGATAAGAAAGGCATAGCAATTTTTATGGCAGACCATCTCTCTCGTCTCTATTTTGACACAATTACAGAGCCATTAACATCTAATGAGTTATTTCCAGATGAATAATTAATGAGTGTGGAAGTATTACCTTGATATGCTGATATAGTTAATTATCTTTTTACATATCAATTTCTAGAGCATTGGACCAAGCAAGACAAGATCAAATTTTTTTGTGAAAATAAAAAATTTCTTTCGGGATGACCCCTATTTGTTCAAGTTTTGTAAGAATTTCATAATATTATTTCATTATGCCACGAACAAGCTTGTGACGGCCATTTCAGCGTTAAGAAAACAGCGACTAAAGTTTTATAATGTGGTTTCTATTGGCCAACTATATCGACTTCGTGGGACCTTTTCCCCCTTCTTTTGGCCATCAATACATATTGGTTACTATTGACTACGTATCGAAATGGGTAGAAGCAATTCCACGTAGAACCAATGATCACAAGGTGGTGATAGGATTTTTGAAAAGTAAAATTGTTTCACACTTTGGATTCCCTCAAGCGATAATCAGTGATGGTGGTGCCCACTTTTGTAACAAAGCATTCAAATCTCTTTTGACAAAGTATTCAATCACTTACAAAGTGGCGACCCCATATCATCCGCAAACCAGTGGTCAAGTTGAGATCTCCAATCGAAAAGTAAAGCACATATTAGAAAAGACGGTGAGGCCAGATAGAAAAGATTGATCATTAAGACTTGATGATGCATTATAGGCATATAGAACGGCTTTCAAGACCCCGATTGGGATGTCACCCTATAGGTTAGTGTATGGAAAAGCTTGCCACCCACTTGTGGAACTCGAGTATCATGCATATTAGACCATCAAGAAATTCAACTTTGACATGCAGCAAGCTAACTCAAAAAGAAGATTAGAACTAGCAGAACTTGAAGAAATTCGCAATGATGCAAACGAAAATGCCAAAATTTACAAGCAGCAAATGAAAGTCTTCCATGACAAGCAAATTACGAGAAAATATTTCACTCTAGGTCAGAAAATGTTTTTATTCAATTCTCGCTTGCACCTATTCCTAGGTAAGTTACGCTCTCTATGGTCTGGCCCATTTATTGTTCATACTGTTTTTCCATATAGGGTAATTAAAATTAAGGACCCAAAGAACGGTGTCACATTTAAAGTTAATGGTCAAAGATTAAAGTCATATCTAGATTACCGACCACGTGGAGAGGATACCGAATAAATTTGGGTGACCACCATATTTGAATTGAGTTTTTTCTTTTCGATGATTTGATTTTTTTCTTTTTATTATTCTTTTGGTAATTGAAATTATTTTTGGATAAGTGTGCTTGTTTAACCATTAAGTTTTCTCTTATTATTGTTAATCATGAGTGACATAGCTAAACAATTCCTCCTAGACATTTAAACTACTTCAATGTGTAAAATCTCATCTTAAAAGGAAGATTCAATTTTGTAAAATACATCGTATTTGGGCTCTACAACTACCAAAGTTAGTATCCTATGTTGAGGATTTAGAAAGCCAGCTCAGAGACATTGAGAGAAGTGTCTACAACATCCAGTTGAAGCTTGAGGTAAATTCAATAAGAGGACGATTGTAATTTTATTCATTTGTTTTAGTTTATTTTTCTTTATTTGTGTGCTTTAGTTTGTTACCCCGGTGAAGTGGCGGATAATAGTACTCCATGACAATTAAGTCGGTTACGTCAGTTTCCTATAATAACTGATATTCTGAGGGGAAGCTATGGACAAAAACGAGATTCTACTGTGACCTACTGTCACCAAGATTATTACATATGATTTTTTGTCAAGCACTCACCAATTATTTTTTAAAAGTATCACAATGGTAGTTACTCCCAATAGATAAGTCAAAAACATTTGTGTGCTTTCTGGATTTAACTATGGCAAACATAAAAAGTTCGTTGAGGCAGATATAGATCTTGGTCGAAGTATAGCAGAGAGAAACTTACACTTGGTGTATGGAGGAGGTAACCAAGGGTTATCAAAATTGGTCTTAGAAGCTGCCTTTGCCAAAGGAAGCTAAGTGTTAGGCATCATCCTAATAGCCCTAAAACATTTGGGTAGTTTGTTTGACTCACCAACTAGAGAAGAGTTAGTCGTCTCAGGTATGCAAGAAATAATAACTGAAATGCTTAATCATGCTGATACTTTTATTTTCCTTCCAAGAGATCTTGCAATATTAAAGGCACTTATCACACTAGCATCTTGGGCCCATCTGCACATTCATCAGAAACCCATCGGTTTGTTAAATATTAATAACTTTTATGATGGCTTCATCGCATTTCTTAACCATACAATAAAAAAACTATTTCATTCCCTCCACAGCAAACAAACATTTTATTTGTACTCACATTGCTAATGAGCTATTTGATATGTTACAAGCTTATAAACCGAAACCAGGCCCATGGACCTTTGTATTAGAACGTCCAAATAATGATGGTAACAGTAGCCATAGTAAGAAGTATAAATTTGATTTAACTCTCTGCTTTTAAATATTTTCTTTTGTTTTGTACCACACAGGTGATGTCTTCTAAACTCTACTTCTTTCCCTTAAAACATTGGGGACAATGTTTCATTCTGGTTGGGAGGAAGAAATAGTCGACAATTGTGGAATCTTGGTTAAGTTTTTACTAATTTTTTTTTGTAAAGACTAATTGTGGCTAACTTTTTCTGTTGAAGATAATTGAATATGGAGTGTAGTTACTCTAGAAACGCATCTTTTTCGTTTGAAAAAAAATTCAAACATTTTCTTTTTCTTTATTAAGTGTTGACAATCATTTTCCTTCTTCTTTTTACTTTCTCCTTTATAAATATACTCTTTCAAATTTTTGAATTGAAGATGGCTGAATATGAAGTGTAGTGCCTCTAGAAACGTATCTTCTTAGTTAAAAAAATCATTTTCTTTTTCTATTATTTAAGTATAACTTTTCTAATTAGTTTTTCTGCATCATTTTCACCTTTTTACATGCATATTTTCCTTTCATGTTTAGAATAGGTTAAGGGGTAGAATGTTGTTTAAAAAAATTGTGTATTTTGTTTTAACATTGGATGACATGATGACATGTACGGTACTATTCACATATACGGTATTGTCTATGTTACTGTTCATGATACATTCACATTGACGGATCGATGATGTGGCATTGAACAATGATGTGGCATTGATTGATGAGGTGTCACAATTCTATTGGAGAAAATTCTTATGCACTGTTGATCGGTGACGTCGCAGCATGTTAGTGGATCAACAATTACGCGCACGGTACATGCATATACACAGGATTATTTTCAACAAAACCATGTCACTGTTCAAACTGGTTGACTGTTCAAACTGGGTGGTCAAACTGTATCATTGTTCGAACCACGTGGTCAAACCGCGTGATCAAACTGCGCACGGTTGACTGATGACGTGGCACAATCCTGAGCGTCCAAACTATTTTTAATCTTATGACTATGATTTACTCAATATATCTATAAAAAGGGGGTCTCCCCTCTTAATTTGAGCTCTCTAAATCCATTTTTTTGGCTCCATTCTCTGTAATTTCTTCTCCATCTTGTATTTTCTACGTATTTTTATAAATTTTCATTTTGCCCCTAGTTCAATAAAGAGTAGCTAATTTTCTTTCAAGCTTGGGTTGAAGGTGAATTCTCAACATGTGTCATGGGCTTTCTTTGGTAAATTTATTTTCTCTTCCCCTCTAGTTTTTGTGAATGTTTTGACTTCTCTTCGACAAATAATAACAATCTTGTCTAGATACTGCCCTGATTTCACCGACTCCCTATTACAATGTTATTATTGTTTGGCACGATAAGCCCTTAGCACCATATTGATTAGAGTGTGGTTCATGAAGTGTGAATTCCACCCTCATGATTTAATTGACACTAACAAGTAATAGTTAGCCCATGGTGCATGTTGATGCGGATCTAGATACCCAAGCGCTTCATTTCAATAGATTTCTCTTCAATTTATTCTTGTCATTTTAATTTAAATTTTAGAATACTCCAAATCATTTTCACTATAAATCCAATCACCCATTTAGAAAAATTTGTTCTACACACAATTAAAATCCACCTACTCGTGGGATCAACATTCGTCACCATTGATCTATTCTACAATAGATTCGTGCACTTCTGAGTTTAATAAAATTTGCACAATAGTGATATGTTGTCACAATTTTATGCTTGATTCCATGTTTAGCCATTGCTCCAGCAAATACTTTGTTGCAGAAGTGAGTACCGTCATCACTAATAATTGCACGTGGAGTGCCAAACCTGGAGAAGATATTTTTCTGAAGAAAATTCACCACTACTTTGGTATAATTGATGGGTAATGTTGTAGCTTTTACCCACTTGGAGACATAATCCTCAATAACCAAAATATATAAATTCCCAAAGGATGGTGGGAAGGGGCCCACAAAGTCTTTTTCCCAAACATCAAAAATCTCCACTTCTAGAGTGTTTGTCAATGGCATTTCATGTCTTTGAGTTATGTTTCCTGTCCTTTGGCACATATCACAACATGTAGTGAACTCATAAGTATCTTTAAAAATAGAAGGCCAGTAATACCCTGATTGCAGAACTTTAGCAGTTGTTCTATGACCACCAAAATCTCATTCATATGCAGCAGCGTGGCAAGTTTGCAATATGTGTGAAATTTCTTCCTCTGAAACACATATTCGAATTACTTGATCTGAATATAACTTATACAAGTATAGGTCATCCCACTGGTAGCTTCTAACATCATGAAGAATTTTTTTCTACTGAAAATTCAAGTCAGGTGGTAGCAATTCACTCACTAAATAGTTGGCAAAATCTGCATACCATGGAGATCTAGATTATTGTAGCATTTGTGCATGCTGTAACATTAACAGTTGTTCATCAAAAAATGTTTCGGTGATGTCTTGTTTAATCAATGTGCAGGCATTTGCTTCTAGTCTAGACAGATGGTCTGCTATTTGATTTTCAGCCTCATTCCTATCTTTGATCTCCAAATCAAATTCTTGTAGTAATAAGATCCATCTTATTAATCTTGGTTTGGCATCTTTTTTTGAAATTAGATGTTTTATAGTTGCATGATATGTGTAAACTATCACTTTAGTACCCACCCAATAAGCTCTAAATTTATCAAAAGCAAATGCCACTGCTAGTAGATCTTTCTCTGTAGTGGTGTAATAAATATGAGTAAGAGTTTTGCTAGTATAGTAAATAGAGTGAAAGACTTTACTCTTTTTCTGCCCCAGTACTGCCCCAACAGAATGGTCACTAGCATCACACATCAACTCAAAAAGTAGAGTCAAATCTGGTGTTATAACCATTGGTTCAGTGATCAAAACTTTCTTCAACTCTTTAAAATCTTGAACATAATCTTCATCAAAGTAAAAAGGCTTGTCATGTTCCAGTATTGAGTATAATAGTTTAACTATTTTAGAAAAGTTTTATGAATCGTTTGTAGAATCCAGCATGTCCCAAAAAACTTCTAATACCCTTAACTGAAGTAGGAGGTGGCAGTTTATCTATCACTTTTATCTTTATCTTATCCACCTCTATGCAATTTTTTGATACTCTATAACCCAACACTATGCCTTCTTACACTATGAAGTGGCATTTTTCCCACTTGAGTACTAAGTTAGTCATCTCACATCTTTTGAGCACTTCTTCCAAGTTATGTAAACAGTCAGTGTACGTTTCTCCAAAGACTGAAAAATCATCCATGAAGACTTCTAATGTTTGCTCAACCATATCTAAGAAATAGATATCATACATCTTTGGAAAGTTGCTGGAGTATTGCATAAACCAAAGTGCATTCTTCTAAAAGCAAAAGTTTTGTAAGTGCAGGTGAGTGTAGTGTTTTCCTGATCCTCTAGTGCTATAGTAATTTGGTTATAGACTGAATAACCATTGAGGAAATAGTAGTATTGTTTACCAATAACTCTATCCAACATTTGATCTATAAATGGTAGTCGAAAGTGATCCTTCCATGTGGCTTTATTGAGCTTCATATAATCCATACATAACCTCCATCTAGATATTGTTCTTGTAGGAATAAGTTCATTCTTTTCATTTGATACAACTATTACTCCTCTTTTCTTTGGAACACATTGCATTAGGCTCACCCATGAACTCTCTAATATCGGGTATATGATCCCAGCATCTAGCCATTTGATGATTTTCTTCATCACAACTTCCTTCATAATAGGGTTTAGTCTTCTTTGTTGCTCTACTGAATTGCTATAGCAGTCATCTAACAGAATTTTATGCAAGCATATAGATGGGCTGATTTCTTTAATGTCTACTACAATCCATCTAATTATTTTTTTATATTTTCCAAGCATAGCCACCATGCTCCTTTCTGAAATTTTAATAGTGCAACCCAAGAGGGGGGTTAATTGAAATTCTAAACATTATTCAATTTATAAATAAAAACTCAATGTAAATATGAAACAAATTCAAACAAAGTAATCACAATTAAGTTAACCACAACAAAAAGGATAAGGGAAGAGAGATTCAAACACCGAGATTTTTTTGTGGTTCGGCTAACCTCGCCTATGTCCATGCCTCCAAGCTTCCAAGCTTAAGGATTCCACTAAGCAAGCCTCCAAGCCTTTAAATGCTTACACTTGACTTCTAAAGTGTCAATAACCTTTACAACAAGAGATTATCTCAATCTCTTAACCCAAGTGTATTCCAACACTTACAATCACTCAAAGATAAAATATTATAAATTTGTTTTGCCTCTCACAATATTTAAGAATACAAAATGATACCCAATATGTGACTAGATGAAGAAAGAATGTATTTTAAAACTCAATGAAATTGTATTCTCAAGTATAAGCTCAGTAGTAGTGTTGTGATCAACTCTTTTTTGAATTTGAATTTGAATGAGCTTATTTATAGTTGGAGCTAAAAACTAGTCGTTATTGACTTTCTGCACACTGTCAGATTATCGTTAGCTAGATGTTGAATCGTCCTTTGACTGGTTAATATGACCGTTGGGCTGATTTTTCAAATTGTCGGATTGCCATTATCTAGATGTCGGGTCACCGTTTAGGTCCAGAGACTAATCTTCAGTACTGTCCAATATTGATGAGCCGTTTATCAAAATTGTTAGATCGTTGTTTAGGTCCAGAGGCTAATCTTCATTTTTGTTTAATATCGGCGAGCCGTTTATTAAACTTGTAGGATCGCCGTTTTCCACAAAAACTGTTACAGTGAACTTATATTGCAAGATAATTGTTTGTCTCCAAATCTTTATAAAACTTGTCAAAATAAATGAAAGATTAATCAATCTTAATCATGTTTGTTATCATCAAAATCAATAAAGAAATATTTATGTTAACAATCTCCCCCTCTTTTATGATGACAAACTTTTCAAGAAAATACTTGCGCAATTTTGCTCCCCCTAAGTGAAATTTTTAAGGAATTGTTAACTTCCCTTAAATATGTGTCCGTTTAGTTTTAATCTCAAAATAAATTGTAAACAAAACAGGTTTATTTTGATAATTTATCTCCCCCTTCATCATCAAAAAGAAATAAGCGCAAAAAGATTAACAAGAGAGGTTGAGGGATTACTTATGTTTGGAAAAAATAGCTGCAGAATCTCCCCTGAAATATGCTCATATCCTCAATAATACAAAGAGTTAAGAACACTTCCATATATATGCCAACTTATCAACCAAACTCCATTCTAATAATCAAACATATCATCAATATAATCAAGAACAACAATTAACCATATCATCAAAATCAACTCAATCATATATAAAATCCACATATCCAACAAAAAGCATCATAAAAGATCATAAGAGCATCATAAAAGTATCACATACACAATCAAAAATAAATGTCATAATAAACTACATAAAATGAGTAATGTTTTTGTGAAAACCAAGGGACAGAAAACTAAGACGGAGGATGTGAAGATGAACTACTGGGGTCATAGCCAAAGTAATCAAGAATACGACGTTGGCCAGCAAGTAACTCCATGTGCTGATCTGAAAGTTGTTGCCGAAAGGTCCCAAAATCATATTGAAACCGTTGCTACTACTAGGACAGAACATCCACTCTATCGAGAAGCTGCTGAAAGCGATCCTCAAGAACAGCCGATACTGCAGGAGGGACGGTAGTCTCGGCTGGCTCGTCATCCTAAGATAAAGCTGCTGCTGATGCTGCAAGTGCTGCTGGTGTTGCTGCTCTACGAGGGACACGCCGTTTAACCCCAAGGCGAAAATCAGGTAACTCATCCTCAGAATAGACGTCATTTAACATACGATCATCCTCAGGTGCAAGCAAGGTATCTTCATTCTTAGAGGATGTGGTCTTTTTCCATTTCCTACACTTCTTAAAAATCCGATCGCAGAAATAATCTCTCGACCGAGCTTTCGGGTCTCGAGATAAACAGGCTCAACGATAGGGACTCAAAAGTATTTCAAGATCCTAATAATGATGCTGCTATAAAGAAGGGATCGGTTGGAGACTCTAGGAGTGGACAACATATGACAAAGAATAGTATAGGATAAGCTCACATGCCGTCTACAGATGAGGGAATCTAATAAACCAACATCAAGTCTAGTGACCTCATCGGTGTGACCCTATCTAGGAGTGACCATGTGTTGGAGAATGATATGAAGTATTCGAACTTGGAAAGGGAGGAGTTGAGACCTAAAGGACAAAGAACAGATGTCATCGGATAGTTCCCGACGCCTACAAATGTTCCATACGGCTGTTGAGTGTTAGAAAATGCATATTTATAAAAAAGAAAATCGTCATTTTACATTTCAAGTCTTACTAACAATCCTTACTTTTATGTGTTTAAGCTACTTGTAATTTAATTATGTGTGTTTTATTTTAATTAAGTATTATATGTATTTTAAAGGCATCATAGTAATTTCATAATAAACGAGATATCAAACGGCAAAACGGACATCACTTTTGAACTCAGGACGATCAAAAACCCCAAGAGGAGCATAAAACGAAAAATGTATTGTTCACATATACGGTACTGTCTACGTTACTGTTCACAATACTGTTCACATAGACGGATCGATGACGTGGCATTGACCGATGATGTGGCATTGACTAATGAGGTGTTAAGATCCTATTGGACTAAAATTCTTATGCACTGTTGATCGATGACATGGAAGCATATCAGTGGACCAAAAAATACGCGTGCGGTACATGCAACACATGGGATTATTTTCAACCAAACCGTGTTACTGTGCAAACCGTGTCACTATTCAAACCGCATGGTCAAATCGTGTTACTGTTCAAGCCACATAGTCAAACCACATACTGTTCACGCATACTGTTAACGTGTACTGTTGACTGATGACGTGGCGTAATCTTGAGCGTCCAAACTGTTTTTAATCCAATAGCCATAATTTACTCGATGTAACTATAGAAAGGGGGCCTCCCCCCCTAATTTGGACTTGTGAATCTATTTTTGGACTCAATTTTCTGTAATTCCTTCTCCATCTTGTATTTTCTACGTATTTTAATAAATTTTCATTTTACCCCTCGTTCAATTATGAGTGGCTAATTTTCTTTCAAACTTGGGTTGAAGGTGAAGTCTTAACATGTGTCATGGGCTTTATTTGGTAAATTTATTTTCTCTTCCCCTCTAGTTTTTGTGGATGCTTTGACTTTTCGTTGACAAATAATAATAATCTTGTCTAGTACCGCCCTGGTTTCACCGACTCCCTAGTATAAGGTTATTATAAAAGACACAGACTGGATTTTCATAAATGGGCTCTTTTATACTTAAAGCTTCCTTCCAATGACTAAGGAATTGAGTAATAGAATGACCACAAATGGTAATATCCGAAAACTCCAAAATATTGAGAGGAAAACAATAAGTTGAAATGTGATGGAAAAAGGAAGAAATTTGGGTCAAATTGGGTAAAAGAAGTGTAGTTGGTTCTGGGGTTTGGAATTTAGGATTTTTTTATTAAGTTTAAAAAAATGGATTTTGATCGGTTAAATTTGTTCAAAACACGACGAAAAGAGTTTTGAAAGGTTTAATATGGTGAGAAAACGCAAGAAAAATGGTGGATTTGAGAGAGAGATAAAGAGTCAGTCGCAAGTTTGAGAGAGAGAGAGAGAGAGAGGGAAGAATGAAATGAAAGAGAAGAAGATGAACTATTCCCTTAACGTGCGATAACAACGAGCCTACAGCGTCTAGAGAGCTCTCCAAAAATTTTCATCATAACGGCGAGCCATTTAGAGACATAGCGGCGAGCCGATAGGGTCCAAAGAGTTCCTTCAAAATTTTGCATCAGGACGGCGAGCCAATAGCGTCCAGAGTACTTCCCATTGTTTCTGCCCTAAAACGGTTAGCCGTTTATTGAAATAATGGCAATCCGTTTTCTATAACTTATGATTTTGCACATTTATTTTGATATTTGGCCAACTATTAATACATTTCAATATCATTTCATTGATCCAAAATGATTTAAGTTCCAGTTTAATGCATGATTCATATATGTATTGCAACAATTAATTCATACATTTTTCAAATATACACACAATCCACATGTATATCATGACTGAGCATTCCATAGATATTAAAGCATCAAATCATAAATCAATTTTAATAGACTTAATAATATGAATAAAGATGTAAATGCGAAAATTTCATCATCCCAAGTTCATGCTAAATTTTTTAAAATTGTTCTTCGCAAATGGTTTTGTAAAAATATCGGCAAGTTGTTTTTCCGTAATGGGGTTTAGTCTTCTTTGTAGCTCTACTGAATTCTTGTAGCAGTCATCTAACAGAATTTTATGCAAGCATGTAGATGGGTTGATTCCTTTAATGTCTACCATAGTCCATCTATTTTTTTTTTTGTATTTTTCAAGCACATCCACCAGGCTCCTTTCTGAAATTCTAGTAGTGCAACCTAAGAGAGGGGGTGAATTGGAATTCTAAATATTATTCAATTTATAAATAAAAACTCAATGCAAATATAAAACAAATTCAAAGTAATCACAATTAAGTTAACCACAACAAAAAGGATAAGGGAAGAGAGATTCAAACACCGAGATTTCTACGTAGTTCGGCCAACCTCGTGTACGTCCATGCCTCCAAGCTTTTTGAGCTTGAGGATTCCTCTAAGCAAGCCTCCAAGACTTCAAATGCTTACACTTGACTTCCAAGGTGTCAATAACCTTTACAACAAGAGATTATCCTAATCTATTAACCTAAGTGTATCCCAACACTTACAATCACTCAAAGATAAAATATTATAAATTTGTTTTGCCTCTCACAATATTTAAGAATACAAAATGATACCCAATATGTGAATAGATGAAGCAAGAATGTATTTTAAAGCTCAATGAAATTTTATTCTCAAGTATAAGCTCAGTAGTCGTGTTGTGATCAACTCTTGTTTGAATTTGAATGAGCTTATTTATAGTTGGAGTTAAAAACTAGCCGTTATTGACTTTTTGCACACTGTCGGATCACTGTTAGCTTGATGTCGGATCATCGTTTGACTGGTCAATATGACCGTTGGGCTGATTTTTCAAATTATCGAATCGCCGTTATCTAGATGTCGAGTCACCGTTTAGGTCCAGAGGCTAATCTTTAATTCTATCCAACATCAATGTGCCGTTTATTAGAATTGTCGGATCGTCGTTTAGGTCCAAAGACTAATCTTTAATTCTGTTTGATATCGGCAAGCGGTTTATTAAACTTGTCAGATCGTCGTTTTCTACAAAAACTGCTGTAGTGAACTTATTTTGCAAGATAATTGTTTGTCTCCAAATCTTTATAAAACCATTTTATAAAACTTTTCAAAATAGATGAAAATTATGTTGAGCTTTTAAAAGATTAATCAATCTTAATCATGTTTGTTATCATCAAAATTAATAAAGAAATATTTATGTTAACACTTTCTTGATCTGCATTAAAAATGATGAAATTACACAGGGAGTGTATTGTTCTGACCAAGATAAACATATTTCAAATGTGAAAGTAAAAGTTTTAATTCAAGAGTAGGAAGTGATTCAATATATGGCAAGTTGTATTTACTTCCCTGTCTGAAAGATTTAGAGGTTTAAAATATATGTTATGTCTGTCAGATTGCCTTTCTCCTGACCAATTTATATCGGTGCAACGTCCTCTTCTTCAAAGCTTTCAAAAGTGACAACTTTAATAACTTCTTTACTATAATATCTATTTATCCTTTCTGTTACAACAAGATCTACACCACTCATAAAATTGCAATCTTCTACCTCATCAATACTCTTAATAGCTTCTAATAAATTAAAGGTGACTTGTTGGTCATTCACCCTCATGGTTAGCTCTCCTTTCTACACATTAATCAGAGTCTTCCCTATTGCTAGAAAAGGTCTTCCAAGTATAATTGGCACCTCTTTATCAATCTCAAAGTCTAATACAACTAAATCCACTGGAAAAATGAATTTGTCTACCTTCACTAGTATATCTTTAATCTTTCCTTCAGGGTATGCATGAGATTTGTCAGCCAATTACAAAGTAACTATTAGTGGTCTACACTCTTCTAGTCCCAATTGCTTAAATACAGATAATGGCATTAGATAATTGTTGGCTCACAAGTCACAGAGTACTCTGCGATTGTTCCTAGTCCCAATTGAACATGGTATTGTAAAGCTTCTTGGATCCTTCAAGTTTTGAGGAATCTTACTCTGAAGCATGTGACTGCATTCTTATATTAAAGCAACGGTTTCAAATTCTCCCAACCTTCTCTTTCTTGCCAAGATTTCTTTTAAAAATTTCACATAGTTAGGCATTTGTTCTAAGACTTCTACAAAAAGTATGTTGATGTGTAATTGCTTCAGTACTTTCACAAATTTGCTGAATTGTTTGTCTTATTTTTTTCTGGAATCTCTGTTGGAAATGAGATAGATGCCTAAATTGTTGTATAGCTACAAAAGGTACAAATTTATGCTCTTTTGATTTATTATAAGTTGTTACTATTGGTGTTACATCATCTTCTTCAATAGGTATTAAGTGATTTTCTTCTAGGATTGTTGTAGCTTGACAACTAACACTAGTATCTTGATAACTAGGTTACGAAAACTCTCTTTCAAGTTAAGAATGTTCTTATGAGGAAGTAAGTTCCAACCTCTTTTTGGCCACATCAACAGGTATGTCAACATTCTTTCTAGATCTTAAGTTGATCACTTCACAATGTTTCTTACCCTTTCTTCTTGGATCTTCTGTATTACTAGGTAGACTTCCTTCGGATCTACTGCTTATTGTTGTGGCAAGCTATCCAATATGGTTTTCCAGGTTTCTCAAAGATACAGCTTGACTTTGCACAATTGCCTCATTCTTCACAATGTATTTATTCATATGTGTTTCCAAGGAACTAAATTGATCATGGCTAATATGTCTTTGCCCTTGGTTCTATTGATGAAAACTAGGTGGCTAAGCGTGTCTATTTTGTCCACCAAGTGCTGGAGCATGTTGATTCTGATTGCTACATAAAAAATTTGGGTGCTACTTCCATCCAGGGTTATAAGTACTAGAATATAGATTGTTCTAGGTCTGTCGGTTAAAGTTGCCCACATAATTTACTGATGTTAGATTTCCTGGGCAGTTGTCAAATATATGCTCCTCTCTACAATACACACAAAATAGTTTAGTAACTTGCTTTACTGCTACAAAAACAATAGTCATGGCTTTCACAATGTTAGTCAATGATGTTACTTGGGCTGATATTATTATAATTGCATCTATGTTATGTACCATGCTGCTCCTCTTGCTGCAGTTTGTTTGGTTGATGGACACTGATAGTTGTTGTTAACAATTCTCTCTAAAATTTCATAGGCTTCAGTGTAAGATTTAGATAATAAAGCTCCATTTGCTTAAGCATCGACATCAAGCTAGCGCTTGGATTCAACCCATTGTAAAAGGTTTTTAGTTGTATGCAACAGGGAATGCCATGATGAGGACATCTTCTGAGCAACTCTTTAAATCTTTCCCAAGCCTCATACAAGCTTTCATCTTCAAGTTGAAAAAAAGAGGTGATCTCATTCCATAATTTTGCATTCTTGGTTGGTGAAAAATATTTCATCAAGAATTTATCAGCCAAACCATTCCAAGTAGTGATGGAATCAGATGGTAAAGAATTCAATCATGCTCTTACTCAATCTTTTAGGGAGTAAGGAAAAAGTCTAAGTCTCAAAGCATCATGTCATGTTCCAGCAATTTTATAAGCAGCATTCACCTCCAAAACAACTTTAGATGGAGATGGGGATCTTCGTATCACAGTCCATTAAATTGACCCAGTGTTTGCATCATCTGAAACATCGCTGGTTTAAGTTCAAAGTTAGCAGCTTCCACTTCGGGTCTGACTATTCTAAGGTGTACAACTTGAGGAGTTAACACAGCATAATCTCTTATACCTCTGTCTTTGTCAGCTACCATATAAATGATATTGTTGTTGCCTGGTTGTCTCTAATTAATTTGCCCATTTTTCCCTTCTTGAACATTGACAGGTTGTAGTGGCCCGTGAGGATTCAAGATTCCTAAATCTTGTAAGTTATCCATTTCTGAAGTAGTTTTTGAGTTTCTTTGCTCTCTTCGCAATCTCTTTACAGTCTTTTCAATCTCATGATCAAATTAAAATTCAACAAATCTGTCTTTGCGTATACAAGTTTGATATGTCAATAAATTGAACGAATTAAATCAAAGTTGGCACTGTTAAAATTAACTTCACAATTCAAAAATAAACAACCAATCCCCGGCAATGGTATCAAAAATTTATTGGTTATTTTAACTCAATTACTATTGGTGTCAATGTACAAGTGTACACAATAAGTAATAAAGTAATGAGTATTCAAGATCATCTCCACAGGGACTGATACTGCTAGAAATGTTACAGCAATCACGACGGTCAAACTTTCCTCTATCTTAAAATAATAGAATAAATAAAATTGATTGACTAATAAGATTAACAACTTAACAAAGTAAATGCAGTGATGAAAGTAAATTGGATGGTTTGCGCAAAAAGAATTGAATAAGAATATGGTAGTTAAATGATCAAACTTCCTTGATGGGATGATTGGTTTTTTCAAGCTAACACCAGTTGCTGATATAGAACTGGGCAGATTACTTTGCATCATCAGTTGTCGCATGTTGGACTTTTCGCATCCTTATGCAACCTAACAATGACCAATTGTTATGTCACATAAGATACGATGTTACAAACATATATTCTCTCTACCCCACAAGGTGAATCTTTATATCTAGTTCATCAAAAATCTTAAATCAAGTGTGGCCCTTTTGGGACTCAAGTTAAACTCAATTTAGGAAACTCGACTTAAAATCAAGTATTGCTCTAATAATTTCCACTAAGATAGGCCCTTTTGTGGCTCTCTTTTAACTTGAATCATTAAATGGGAGGTCAACCCAAATAATGATTGTAATAACAGTTATTAAACCAAAATGCTACAGCAGACGTGCAGTAACTCATAAGAACAGTCAAGAACCCATCTAGATTTTTTTCACTTAACTACAATCAAATTTAGTTCATAACTTGTGAAAAAAAAAACTAACTACAAAATCTCAGCCATGAAATACATCGTTTCAATCAAAGAATAAATACACAAACAAGTAAAGAATGATGAAATTTAAATCCAAATAGTTTTGTAGATATTTTCTTCAATGGTGCAGACTTGTTCTCTCTTGACTTATGTTTATTCCTTACTTTTGTCTTGATTTTTTCAATATTGATTCATCACCTCCCTTTCATATGATGTGTGCTCCTTTTATAGTTGAAAATTAGGGTAAACGGGAGCCTAGGTTGCGTCTATTCCAAATTAGGAAACAACAGATCACAATATTTTGTAAAAAAATTTATGTCGTTGTTCCAAGATTGCTACAGCAACGATTGCTATAGCAGTGGCTACAGCAACTACACTGTTCCAGATTTATTTCAATTCTTTTGTACCCAAGTTCTTTTCCATCTTTTGCAAGTCTATCGCCTTAGCATTCCTTCCTAGAAATTTGAGCTTCCGGTCACTTACAATTATGCATACAATCTAAGCATAAATTATTCTAAATCAAATAAATTTATTAAGAATATATTAAGATGAATGTTTATGCAAAATATAATAAAAATGCAATGAAAATATATCATTTCCTCTCAAAGTACTATTTATTTAAGTATAAAAGTGTCATGATAACTTTCATTTCATAGAGTTATCATTCATCAACCCTCATGCTTCGTTCTTAAACATGCAAAGTTACCATCAATATTTCTAGTTATAGACTTGGGTTTAATTATGTCCACTGTGTGTGTGTGTCACTTTGATGAAGTTTCAGAATTGTTGCAGCATCACTCAAGCATCATATACATCTCAAAGATAAAATAATAAAAATATTTTCATTCATAAGAGGACAGGGGTCATAAAGAACTGCAAATTGTGCTACATCATTCATCATTTATTCATTCATTCATCATTGAAATTTCTTTTGGTAAATTAGACCCTTCAGTGCAACATCAATTTTCATGTGAAAGCTTATCACTTACAATAATGGCACCCAATTACTTAGTCAATGCACAAATCAGAGCTATAGCAAAAGCATATAAATGCTACAACCATGGTCTTATCTTTAGATACCGTTAACTCAATGTTGAACAGGGGGTTCATGAACAGACCTGGCTACTCAGTTTCCTAGACAAATGACTTTTCTTCCTTTTGGGTCTGCATATGGGTTACACACTTGGCTCTGGCAAGAGATGAAATGAGTTCTTTATGCTTTAGCAGTTCGTAGTTTGATGTATGCCATGGTTTGTACAAGACTAGATATTGCTCTTGTAATTGGTGTAGTCAGCTGATTTCTCGCAAATCTAGGCAAAAAAGCACTGAACAACGGTAAAGTGGATTCTCAAATATCTCAACGGCACTTCTAAGTCATGTTTATGTTTTAGTGGTGACAAACCTGTGTTACAAGTGTACACAAATGTAGATATGGCAAAAGATGTTGATTTTAGAAAATCCCAATCAAGATATTTGCTCACCTCTATAGGGGAGCAGTCTTATGGCAGTCCAGACTTCAACAGTGTGTTGCCTTGTCTACTACTAGAGCAAAGTATTTTGCAATCACTGAATGTTACAAAGAAACCTTGTGGATGAAGAATTTCTTACAAGAGTTAGGCGTGAAGCAAGATAACCATGTTGTACTTTGCGGCAGTTAGAGTGCCATTCACTTAGAAAATTCACTTGGAAAAAAATTCGACAAACCATTCGAAATCCAAGCATATTGATGCAAAGTATCATTCGATACGAGACGTGCTTGAGAGGAAATATTTACAGCTTGAGAAGATTGACACAATGGAGAATGAGTCAGATATGATGATAAATCATTGCCAAGGAGAAGTTGAAAAGATGTATGCAGAAAGTGCGCTTAGTGGTCCCCCTCATATGATCTAGAGGGGTAGATTTATTGGGTTCATCTCATTTGGGTGGCTTAAGCCCAAGTTCCATTAATTTAGGCATTTAAGTAATTAAAAGAAACAAGATAGGGCTACATGAAATTGCCATAAAAATTGGCTTTGAAAAGGACGTTGGCTATATAAAGAACAAAAGCAAGCGGCAGCCCTAATTTTACAGAATCAAAAAAGCCGAGAGAGAAGGAAAGAAACAGTGGTTGGTTATTACAATTTGGGGCAAGATTTCCAATATTTGATTGGAGGATAGGAAGGTGAAATTAACTCTGTTTTTTTCCAAATTTTGAGGGTAAGTTCCTAACATCACCCTTTACAATCTTATTAGTCTTGATTTTTATTTTATCCTCTCGTTGGTTATTATTTGAGTTATCTACTTATTAGAGAGATGTATATTAGATTGTTACTATAACTCAAGAATAATGAAATTCTTGATGTGTTAGCCTCTAGTATTATTTAGAGAAGAATTTATGTTGTAATGCCATGAATATAGTAGAAGATTATATCAGACTATGATTCTGTGGTTTTTCCCGCTTTGGATTTTTCACGTAAAAATCTATCTCTTGTGGTCAGTTTATTGCTTTAAATTTTTTTGTTTATTTTCTACTTATTTATTGGTGATACACATCATATTTTAATCACACAAAGAGGAAAAAAGTTTTATTTTCACTTAATTTACAGTTGCTTGTGTGAGTCCCTTTCCCAACAAAAAGGTCGATTATTGCATGACAATCACATGCACCATTTACATATAGTTTATTTAATCAATTTTTTTTTTGTGTATTTGGTAAGATATATTTTATCTCCAACATATCCTTTTGATTGCGTTGGTTGATACTTTCATCTTTTAATTTAAGTTGGTTGATTTCTTTGATTTCTTATTCTGGACTTTAATGTACTTCAATTGTATGTTGGGCGTTAATTGAACATTTCAAAAAAAATTGATGTCTTATAAAAAAAAGTAAAAAAAAGAAAAAGAAAGAGTTTAGGAGTTTGTGAGACCATTGGCAATTAATATTTATAATCAAAATTAAATTTTTGAAGTCATAAATAAATAAAAGTGAAAATAATCTTCATATCACTCTTGTAGATCCCAGACTAAACTAGAAAAAAGTTTCATTTTTTTTTATTTTTTCACTTAGTGTGCTCACCCACTCGTCCTCCTATTTGTGTGCATATTTAAGATTTCTTTTCATAAAAAGCAATGGTTCTCGTGGCTCTAAATTCTAATATTGTCCTTTAGAATTTATTGGGGCAAATTTGAAAGAAATTTAGATATATTGCAAATATATGTAGGTAATTAAAACTCTAAAATTAACAACTTAATTAATTTTTAAAAATATTGTTCACCATTATTGTTCACAGTTACTGTTCATCCTCTTTAGAAATGTTAATTTTCCAAAACAAATAAATTGTAGAAATTAAACGACATGAAAATTTTTACGTGGTTCAGATTAATCAATTCTACATTCACGAGCCCACGCCTAGATAAAAAGCAATTGACTAAGTTGAGATGTTACAACCTATGGATTTACTAAACTTTAGGCTCTCACTTATAGTTTATCACCATATAGTTTTCTCAACCTTATATTGAATCTACTTCTCTTGAATAATTGCTACCCCTCTTGATCCACGATCCTTAAGGCACTTCGCAGAATGATCGATAATAATTCTTCGATTCTTTAATGTCTAGTGATTCAAAATCCACATAAACTCTCCACAAAAATGAAAAGAAATAGTCTTGTTACAAAACTTTGAATAAAGAAAATAAGAAACAAATCAACACAATTGTGAAATGCCTCTCTTTATATAGGCACTAGTATTTCACGAAAATTGCAAATCCTAAAAGATTTAGATTCTTTCTAAATAAGAGTTTATTTCCTTTTATAATTCCTATGAATCTTAATAAGAATGAATTTGATATTCTTTCCTTACTTATCTCTTAAGAAATATCTAGAGTATATAATAAACTTCATGTTTGAGCCAACTTCTTGCTCTAAATAAATCTTATGCGCTAATTGTAGAATCTCGTCATTGATTAACTTGGTAAATTAGACATCTAATTAAAATTAGGAAATAAATATTCCTAATAAAGTTGAATCTTACTGAATTAGGGAATTAATAAATTAATCCCTATTACAAAATATGTGATAAATAAAATTCTAATTTAACTATATTTGTCATAAAATGTCAACTGTATAAATAATGGACTTTAAAAAAATTAAATTTTCTGGTTGAAACTTAAGAAGGGTTTGTAATTTTAAAAAAGAAAAGGAACAGCTGTCCTGCTGATCCTGTTGGATCATAAACTTAATCCAAGATAAATTAAGCCCAACTCATGGAAGGTTCCATGAGTACGTATGGTTGGTGAGGTTTGAATTATTTGTGTTAGGTGTGTTAAGTGTGGTTGGTGAAGTAGGTGAGTGGTAGGTTTTAATGGATGGTGAGGATTTGTATATTAGTTGAATAAATGAATGGTTGTGATTAGTTTGTTTCATGTATAAATACCCCCTCTCCCTTTTGGTTTAATCATCAAGTGAAGTAGCAAAATCTCTAAGGTGTAGAGAGTAAAAAATAAGAGCTGTAATTGATAAGGAGTGTTGTTGAAGAAATAAAATAGTGTGTTTTGTGTGTTTTATTTGTTAATTCTTAACACAGGTGCTAGCAATTATATGAGTGGAAACAAAAGCATGTTCGTGCAACTAAGTGAATCTGTGAATGGCAGTGTTGCTTTTGGAGATGATTCAAAAGTACCAGTGAAGGATAGAGGTAACATTCTTTTTCGTGCAAAAGATGATAGCCACCAAATAATTTCGAATGTTTACTATGTACCTAATATGAAAAGCAACGTCCTTAGTTTGAGTCAACTTTTAAAAAAAGACTATGATATTCACTTAAAAGATTATAGTCTTTTCCTGAGAGATGACAAAGGAAATCTAATTACAAAGGTGAAAATGTCAAAAAATAAAATGTTTCCTTTAAATATTCAAAATGATATTGCAAAATGTCTCAAAGCCTGTCACAAAGATCCATCTTGGATTTGGCATCTTCGATATGGGCACCTCAATTTTGGAGGATTAGAGCTACTATTCAAGAAGAACATGGTGAAAGGCTTACCATACATCAATCACCCTGATCAACTTTGCGAAGGATGTTTACTTAGCAAGCAGTTTAGAAAGAGCTTTCCAAAGCAATCAAACTCAAGAGCTCAGAAGCCACTCGAGCTTATTCATATTGATGTGTGCGGTCCATTCAAGCCAAACTCCCTTGGTAAAAGTAACTACTTCCTTCTCTCCATAGATGATTTTTCAAGAAAAACTTGGGTGTATTTTTTGAAGCAAAAATCAGAAGTTTTTGAAACTTTCAAGAAGTTTAAAGCTGCAGTGGAAAAAGAAAGTGGATACCAGATTAAAGTCATGAGATCTGATCGAGGTAGAGAGTTCACTTCCAAAGAATTTTTAGAGTTTTGTGAAGCAAATGGAATTTGACGCCCTTTGACAGTTCCAAGATCCCCCTAACAAAATGGTGTTGCAAAAAGGAAGAACAGAACCATCCTCAACATGGCAAGAAGCATGCTTAAGAGTAAAAGGCTACCTAAAGAATTTTGGGCTGAAGCAGTTGCATGTGCAGTCTACTTACCCAATCGATCTCCAATAAGAAGCGTGTGGGGCAAGACGCCACAAGAAACTTGGAGTGGAAGAAAACCCGGCATCACCCATCTAAGAGTTTTTGGAAGCATTGCCCATGTACATGTACCAGATAAAAGTAGAGCTAAGCTGGATGACAAAAGTGAGGAGTTCGTCTTCATCGGCTGCGACAACAACTCCAAAGGATACAAGCTTTACAATCCAAACAATGGGAAGATCGTGATCAGTCGGGATGCAACTTGAAGAAGGAGAATGGGATTGTGGCTCTAGTGTGGATGACTTCAACTTCTTTCCCATTGAAAAAGATGATCATACACAGATAAAACAAGTAGATGAACAACAAGAGCCTGCCACTCCACTTATCTCACCAGCACCAACCACATGCGGAGATTCACTGCCGTCTTTCTTAAATGAAAGAACTGAAGAACGTACAAGGAGTCTTCAAGATCTCTATGAGGTAACTGAGAGACATGATAATCTCACTCTCTTTTGCCTCTTTGTTGATTGTGAGCCAGTCAACTTCCAAGAAGCTGCACTAGATGAGAAGTGGAGAATTGCAATGGATGAAGAAATCAAAGCCATTGTGAAGAATGATACTTGGGAGCTTACTACTCTTCCAAAAGGTCACAAGGCGATCGGTGTCAAATGGGTGTATAAAACAAAAGGAAATGCGAAGGGAGAAATTGAAAGGCACAAGGCGAGGCTAGTTGCAAAAGGCTATAGTCAAAAAGCTGGCATAGACTATAACAAGGTATTTGCTCCTGTAGCTCGACTTGAAACTATTAGACTTATTATTTCTTTGGCTGCCCAGAACAAATGGAAGATTTTTCAAATAGATGTGAAGTCTTCTTTCTTAAATGGATTCCTTGAATAAGAAGTTTACATCGAACAACCATTAGGCTATGTGGTGAAAGGACATGAAGACAAAGTTTTGAGATTGAAGAAAGCTCTTTACGGGTTAAAGCAAGCACCAAGGGCATGGAATAGCAGAATTGACAAGTATTTTCAAGAGAAAGGCTTCACCAAATGCCCATATGAACATGCTCTCTATGTCAAAGAAAAATATAGAGATATTTTTATTGTGTGCCTGTATGTGGATGATTTCATTTTCACTGGAAGTAATCCGAGCTTGTTTGAAGAGTTCAAGAGAGTGATGATCAAAGAGTTCGAGATGACTAACATTGGACTGATGGCATATTACCTCGGCATTAAAGTCAAGAAAAAGGAAGATGGCATATTTATCTCCCAAGAAAGTTATGCAAAGGAGATTCTCAAGAAGTTCAAAATGAATGATTGTAAGCCTATAAGTACGCCAGTGGAATGCGGAGTTAAATTATCCAAACATGATGAAGGTGAAGATATAGATCCAACATTCTTTAAAAGTTTGTTTGGAAGCCTACGTTATTTGACATGCACAAAATCAGATATCCTTATGTTGTTGGACTTGTGAGTCGATACATGGAGAATCCAAAGACCACTCATTTTAAAGCTGCAAAAAGAATCCTTCGCTACATCAAAGGTATAATTAATTTTGGCTTGTCTTACTCATTTTCTAATGACTACAAGCTTGTTGGATATAGCGATAGTGATTGGGGTGGAGATGTAGATGATTGGAAAAGCACCACAGGATTTGTGTTCTTCACGGGAGATACTGCTTTCACATGGATGTTAAAGAAGCAACCAATTGTCACGCTATCTACTTGTAAAGCTGAGTATGTAGCTGCCACATCAAGTGTTTGTCATGCAATTTGGCTCATAAATTTACTGAAGGAGTTGAGTTTGGCACAAGAAAAGCCAACCGAGATTTGTGTTGAAAATAAATCAGCAATTGCCCTATCTAAGAATCCAATCTTTCATGATCGAAGTAAACACATAGACACTCGTTATCATTTCATAAGAGAGTGTATTGCAAGAAAAGAAGTGCAAATTAAGTATGTAAAATCACAAGATCAAGCAGCCGATATCTTTACTAAGCCACTCAAGCAAGAAGACTTTGTAAGATTCAGAAGTTTGCTTGGTGTCACAGGATCAAGTTTAAGGGGAGGTGTTGGATCATAAACTTGATCCAAGATAAATCAAGCCCAACTCATGGAAGGTTCCATGAGTAGGTATGGTTGGTGAGGTTTGAATTATTTATATTAGGTGTGGTTGGTGAAGTAGGTAAGTGGTAGGTTTTAATGGATGGTAAGGATTTGTGTATTAGTTGAATAAATGAATGGTTATGATTAGTTTGTTTCATGTATAAATACCCCCTCTCCCCTTTGGTTTAATCATCAAGTGAAGTAGCAAAATCTCTAAGGTGTAGAGAGTAAAAAATAAGAGCTGTAATTGGTAAAGAGTGTTGTTGAAGAAATAAAATAGTGTGTTTTATTTGTTAATTCTCCAACAGATCCATGTATGTATAAAATACAGAATTGACTTGACAAAAGGAGATATTAACAATAAGAAACTTGTGATTCAATCTTTACCACAGATTGTTGGTGCTTATCTATTGAAACACCGCTCGGCAAAATAAACAATCATGTAACTCCTTGAGTTTTTCCACATGAATCCAAGATGGCGATAAAAATAACTAGCCATGCATAGATATACAATAAATTGCTTCCATGCTAACAAAAATTAACCTCATTATTTGGGGAATCACGCCCCTTTCAAAATATTAATATGTTTTAAAGTGATATTTACCCATAAAGATTAGAGAGTGGCGATAGAAATAGGATTTAATTTCAATGCTAATCAACTCATGAGTTGATCTTTTAGGTAACGTTTTAGAAATATATAATGGGTAGTTATTAGATGAGAATATAAAACTAATTAAATCCTAAACTATATATTTTTATACATGCACATGTAGTAGAAAATTATGAAAAATGTTGAGCACAGTTCTCTGCATTGGATCCAAATCCATAGAGTTAACAGTAAATTATATGGTGTTCACATTTATTTTTTCAATCAACGATAACCTCATATGATTTTAATGTTAACTCTGTCGTTATTTTGAAAATTTCTTCTAGATAAATATTAGTGTTTTTTTTCCCTAAAGTAAACCTCAATAGAATGAGGGAAATTTATTAAAGCAAAAGAAAATAAAATAAAAATGATATTTAGCTGGGGGACGAAAATCCTCAAAAGAAAAAGAAAATTAAGCTTGAACAAACCTGGTGATAAAAGAGTAAAAGTACATACTATAACTAATGATGATAGAAATCGAAACTTAGAACGCCATTATTCAAGCCAAATCCCAGCCATGCCATGCAAAATCACGAGCACCAAAGTATATACAGCCTTGTTGACGATGTTATTACTCATCCACTGAGAGTAGATATTGGGCTAATAATATAAGGTTTTAGATCTTGTAAAACCTTAATTTTTATTTTGAGAGTACGATATTCATAAAATTTGGGGAAATGATCATATAGATTTTCATGTTTTCGATAAAGGATACCAAGACTTTTTTTTTACTAAAATACTATTTGATTTTATTAACTCAAAAGAATTGACTCCAACGTTTTATAATAGAGTGATGATATAGTCACAAATTATTGTATAAGCTCATTTGTCATTAACTCATTGGTTAAATGAAAATACGAAATAATAAAAATAGATCATATGGGATAAGAGATATTTAATTCAACCAATTTTATCATGCCACATCAGTTTGTACAAAATAAATTTATACAAAGTTTGTGGCTCTATTATTACTCTTTATAATAAATAGAAATGCAATATTAAAATAAATGTAATAATATATACATTTTAAAATAATTTAAATATTTTAAAATCTCATATTATATTAAAATAAATTTTATCATAAATAGAAATATAATATTAAAATAAATATATAAAAATTTAAATTATTTTCAATATTGTATAAAATAATTTTAACACTATTAATCTATGAGATAGAATTTATTAATTGTAAAATTTATCTAACCCAAAGATTTTTCTATAATTTTTATAATACATACAAATATATTGTTAAAATAAATATAACAATTTACATGTTAAAAATTAATTTATATATTAAAAAAATTCTAATACTATTAGTCTATTAAAATCATTTCTCCAAATCTTGAGGTAGCAGGTGTGACTTTCCCTTTTATTTTTGGTCTCATTTAAGTGTCACGTAACAGGACCTGAATTCTTTTCTAATCCAACATTCTTAAAATTGGCGGAAGATACTAAAATGGGTCCGACTACGGTACAATTGTGGTATTGTACCATAGTTATATTCAGCTGTTGAATGCACTTGAATAAATATGATTCATTAATATTCAATAACTAAATACAATTATAGCAGAATAACACAGTTAAACCACAGATTTTCCCTGCTGAAACATGTCATTTTAATGATTCCACGGACAACATTTTAATGAATTATGAGATATTATTGTTTTGTTAAATGTTTACGAGGAAATAGACTATAAACGATAAGTGTGCCATTAGCTACATCACAACACTTATCAGATAGCAGAAAAAAAATGCTTCAGTGGGGTACCACACTCATGCATTTTTCATTTTTTTATAATAAAGTTTGCCTCATGCCGTTGACGTTGCTTTAAAAAGTTGGTTTATAAAATAATATTTTTTAGTAAGAAACTTGGTGGATTCAAATTTGCCAACCCGTATTTTTCAGGTTAAGAGATAGGTACTAAACAAAAAAGGTGTTAACTTTAATTATTCAGACATACAAGCTTTTGTGTTGAGTTGAAGGAATTACACAATTAATTAGAGAAAGATGATGAATTGTATGTGTTAATTTTAATAAGTTTTCTAATCTTGGCACGACTGTAGTTGGTTTTTCTTGGTGGTCTGATCCGTCGCCTGAGATATTATCGTATTTGCATCATCATGCGATAGTTGCCCGAATTATCATTTATATATGTATTTTTGTTATTGTTATTATTATTTTCTTGTGCATGCATGATCATTTGCTTAGGTGGTTTACTTATTGATTTTGGAGGGCTTTCGTTCTTAGTTTGATCTAGCCAAGACACATTACGTCTCCGCATTTAGGTGTATTTCTTATTTTTATTTTATTAAATTTCTCTCATACCATCAAGGTTTGCCAGTAGCTCTTAATCTAAGTGAGCTATCACCCATAGGTAATGGGTCGATATTTAGTATTAAAGAACTTAAATTGTTAAGGAGAATATGTCCATTAGCTTAGAATAGTTTATGAACTAAGAATATGACTTTCAGGTAACCATCAACCTATGAGTTAGTTTTTTAATATGATTTTGGGTCATGAGTTTTATCTAGTATCAAAGCCAAATTAATGATCAATAGGTCTTCACTACCTTATCACAAGACAAGAAACTAGTACAATCTACATGTGTCAGGTGCTAAGGTGATAATCCTACATCAGCTCAACTAAGAATTAAATATATAAACTTGAGACAACCATCAACTTTTGAGTTAATTTTTCAACATGAGTTATACCCAATAAACATCTATACAGTTATCCTCGTGAAACCCTTCTTTTTTTTTTTTTTTAAGCATTGCCCATTGCTGTAAACAATTGATTTAAAAAATTATAACTATTGTTTTTAGTACCTATTTGAAAATAGCCCAAAAATTATAATTAAGGCTTTTTTTAAGAAAAAGTTCGTTAAAAGTAATGATTTAATAAAATTATTTTGGGAGTTAGAAATGTTTACGGAAAAGATCAATAACGCCCTTGTGATTTAGTGAAATGATCATGCAGATGTATTTATATTGAAAATGATTATATAAATCATGTTTGCACAATTATGTTGATATAAACTGCAATTAAGTCATTGTATTAAAGAGCATAATTATCCAATAAAAAAATTATGTGATTATTTAAAAAAAACAGTGGAATTGTCTTGACCTCTTCACCAAACCACAAATGTCGCTATCCGCTATCCCTCCTCAATTTTCATAATTCGCAAGATTATTTTTCGTTCATTGGCGATGTCAGAGGAAACAATACTTTTGTTATTTGCAAATCATTGTAGCCGGGAAATGTGTGCCATTAATTAGCTAGCCTGTTACATCATCACCACCTGAGTAATAAAATAGACGCAAAACCTGGAAAAGTTTGACAATTTTCCAATTTATAGTGCGTGCCCACAACATCCCATATCAAATCGGTTCACAATTTTTAAAGTTACAGGGCGCGTCGGTCCACAAAGAAATCATTTCTTGGAAAACAGAAGAGATTTCGTGATCAGTTCAATGGATTATGAGATGCTGTTTTGTCAAATGCTTACGAGAAAACAGACTATAAACGATACGTGCGCCATTAGTGCTACATCACAACAGTTGTCAGATGGCATAAAAAATGCTTCAATACCCAGAGTACCACATTTTTCCAAGAGCGCTATTATTCACCTCGATTTTAATCCCGAAATACGTCCCGAATTTAAAAGGCACCGTTTTGATTAAATTGAAAACGGTGCGTTTAACCTATGTTTCTTCCTTTCCTTTTGTTTTTTGTCAAATCACAGAAACGGACCTTTGCTTCCTTTTCGTTTCATCCTATCATCTTGTGGTCACTGTCGCTGCTACTTCCTTCAAGACCGAGCTCAGTGCCGCCGCTGCTTCCTTCAAGAAGGATAAAAAAACATGTCTTGTAAGTATTTATTGCAAACAAAGGGGATCAGTATATTTAGTGAGCCAATGGACTGTTGCCACATTTTCCAACTGACTACGATTTCTTTCATGAAATAATTGATGCATGCACTATGTTTAGACGTTAGAGTATGGATCGTCATTAAGTGTCAGCGCCCTCGTATACAAAGTAATAATTCTCTAAAGTCGCTCTCTTACGTGTTGCACATGCACATAAATATATATATATATATATATACACGCTTTGTTTATTTTGCTTGTAGTCTTTGTATATAATGAGCATAATTTATATACATATTTTATCTTTAATTATTTGATCGTTAATTTTTTTAATTAATTAAATTACTTTATTAAATAAAAAATTAATTAAAGATTAAGAATAAAAAATCTGAGGAAGTTCAAATTGGGAAGAAATAAAAATTAAATTAAAAGATAAAAATACAGCCAAAAATTAATGAAAATCAAGAAGACTAAAATTGGAAGTCAATCCCTTTAAAGAATGAAGGGTGGGCATGCATTTGAAAGCAAAGATTTGGCAATTTAAAATGCATGTGCTGGGCATTAAAAGAAGAAATCATTAATTGGCCCTTTACTTTTAAGGTCAAACGTGTGGCTAACTTTCAAAGTTTAATAAGGAAATAATTTTAAAAGGGCTTGTTGAGTGGGCTTTGTAAGTCAGTTTTGGCTTATGATAAATTAGGAAATCACACAGTTTTAGAAAAAAAAATTAATATTATCTTTATATTTGATGAAATTGATAAAAAAAATAAATTGATTTTTGTAAGATGAGACATCCTTATAAAATTAATATTACTTATAAAAGTTAATTATATATATATATATATTAATGTGTGTAGTTAAGTGTACGGATCTTATACCTTTTGTAGTTGTTGATAAGTTTCAAATTATATTCAACTTGCTAATATGTTCGAACATTTATATTTTTTTTTTCCAACCAGCTCCAACGATCTCAATATCACCCACACCACATAAACTTCCGACAACATTTGTAATATTATGAAAAAATAAAATAAACATGTTAAAACATAAGGATCAATAATTTCTAAAATACACTTAAAGATTAACAAAAATTAATAATTAAAAATATCTCAGAGGATTGTGTTATTGTTCACACGTATATCAACCAATAAAAGTTAGAAATGTTGAATGAAGTAGAAGTATCCAATGCGGTCGTCGGAAATCGGGTGGTTTAAACAAAAAAAAATAAAAAAAAAAGCTATTAGCCCGCAACACAAATAAAGAATAAACGCTAGATAAAGAATAAAATAAGAAAATATATTATAAAGTGATTTTATTCATTCCAATTGTGTGTGTACAAAACAAAAAGATGAGCTCTCCTTTTATAGTCACATAATCACTCTATGAAATTAATGAAAAATTCTGGATCATAATTCCTTGTGAGATAGCAGGAGTTATAGGGAAGTTAAAGGTTGCTAATGGGAGATAATGGGGAGACTAAGAGATATATATTATAAACATCCACATTTATTTTAATAAATTTATAACACTCTCCCTTGGATGTTCATTCCAAAGAATACGCCTCATTAAAACTGTTACATTATTGTTATTGTATAATAACAATGAAATTAATTATGAGAAGATAAAAAGTCAAATCTGAAAGAAAATTTCTCTATTTATTAGGTAATAGAAAATATAAAAACATGAGAAATAGTGATGCCATATTACCTCTTATAGTCCCATCTTTATATATATATATATATATATATATATATATATATATATAGATTGTGAAGAATTAATGCAATTAGAATCCAATGAAGAATAAGCAAGTTAGTAAAATTATATAAAGGCATCACACAGCTGCCAAAGGGAGGAAAAAGAGCAGTGATTTGGGCGACAAGGACGAGAGCAGCAGTTCAATATTTCCATGGCTAGTTTTTTTTCTTTTGTTGCTCTCAATTTAAGTATGTCTACCTAATTTTCTTATATTGAAGTTAAGGATGAAACTATAAAAAAAATTATCTTTTTATCTATTTAATTCCCTATATATGTTCTTTGATAATTATGGTTTTTATTTCACATGATTAATTGGATGTTATTAAAATCTTTTCGTTAATTTTGTCATGTATTATTTATTGTTATGATTAATATTCGATTAAATATATACTTGGATCTATAAAGTTTATACATGATTATCTTTGATTATGTTTCTTTCATTAAATTGTATACACATAATACTTAGAAAAACTTTGACTTTTTGTTATTCAATATGTTTACATAGAATACTTAGATATCATACTATTAAGTAGAAAAAAAACTTACACAAGATTAATTTTAATTGGGCTTAATTGTTATATTTATGAGATGACATAAATTGATTTCGAGTCGTCACTCTAAAATTGGGGATTAATTAATATTTAGATAATTACTAATTGAATAGTGGTGGATTCCGAAACCTTGGTAATTTTTATCTTATTGATTTCTCATTTGCTTTAATTGTTTTCTTAGTTTAATTAGTTTAATTTCTCTTAAAAATTCAAATTTCTCAACTAGGTTAGGATTAATATTAATTTTAGATTTAAATTAGACTTTTCAATTTATAACAATTCATGTGGGATCGACTTCGTTACCACTATTCTATCTCTAGATTCATGCACTTGCATGTATATTAAAATTTTCACAATATTATATATGGATGATTCCCTTCATAATTGTTAAATGGTTGGTGTGTTTTTGTAAAAAATAACATAGATCTCATATTTTAAGCACAACATGAGTTTTAAGATCTGAAATGTGTTAATATTTGAAGGTGCTTAAAACCTTCACTAGCCTCGTTTTAGATAGTTCATTGCAGCGGATAAAGAATGACACCAAAACACTCTAAAGCTTTT